>JASGAT010382271.1:0-36390 GCA_030220025.1 Chelon auratus
TATATATATATGGATACTTCAGTACTGCTTCAAAACAGACCTGAAATTTGGCACCGATGTGATAATGCTCCCTGATCAGGACACTATAAATGCAGGGTTTTGATTTAAGTAAAGTAGTTCCTATCCCCTCGTCCTTTTATCCAGACCACAAGGCAGGAAGTAGGATTGTGTCTTGCGGAAAGTACTGGAGCAGGACTCATGCTCACATGGGAGGAAAACTGCAATTAGTCACTCTCTTAATGAACAGTATGCTTTGAGAATTTATCAAAGGAAGGAAATGGATAAATATAAATAAATGTTATTACTATATTGTATTATTAAGTTATAATTACTTGGGCTAATAGTTATTAAGTTGTTTAGTTAATAAGGTGCCATGGCACCATTTCATTAGGTACACTTACATCCCCATTTTAGTTGGTGGGTTAGGCTAAAAAACAGAAACGCTTTAGTGCTCAATTCAATTCAGTTTAACAGCACCCTAACTACATCCTCTAAAATTATTGTAAAGTTGAATTACCACCTTTCTGAAGCTGTTTCCATGTAAACATTGTAGCAGCCATGAAGCTAAGATTTTATAATGCATTTGTTTTCACCAGTGCACCTAATAGACTAGCAAGTGAGTCTAACATTAGTGTATTGGCTGTATCAAGAATATGTCCGAGTAATAAGACATGACCCCTTAAATGTGTGTAATTTGTTTGCGGATGTCTGTCTGATGAATACTCGAATTACTCTGGTTTTCCACCTACAGCCTTTTAGGTGTTGGTTTTGTACTGCATGAATGGAAATTCGGTGTTTGTCAAATGGCAGGCAAGTCTTGGCTACTTCAAACAGACTGTGAGTCGTAAAAGTTTGAGGCCTTGTTAGACCTGCTTTTTGTATGAGATGTGGCCTGAGTTCAGACAGAGGTCAGGACAGCCAGGTGCCTTTGCACCGAAATTCCACGACGTGGTTGGAAAGCAGATTTGGTGACATTGCTTTCTGAATTCAACTCCACGTTTAGGCTTACTTGCAGCGCTGCATACAATTGAAGACAGATCATAGTGAGGGAGAACCAAAATTGGTCCATCTGCCAGCCAACTGTTGCTTGTTCCAAAGTGGAAGATACCTCCCTTCCACAAATTGATCAGTGTGCCACATCACCCCACTGAGTCTGATTCAAGCCTTTGTGGGTTTGTCCTCTATTTATTCCGTTTCCATTACCAATCTAAATGTGTTCAGTGATGAATATCCAGCACTTTATCCTCTCCAACCTGCTATTATTGATGAAATATATGTGTTTTGAATGTGCATTCATCATGCTCTTATAGATTTATTTATCTGTCATCTAGTGCGTGGACATTTCCTGACCAAACCTTTCTCTGTTTTTCAGGAAGAGTGGTAAAGCTTTCCAATTCCGCAACAGAGGTCGAGGGTCAGGTCCTCCCCAACGGTCGGTGCAGGAGAGAAAATCCAAGTCAGTGCCAAGACATCCATATGGTTTACTAGTATTCCTATTTCCTAACAATGCAAGCATAAAAACAGTTGTCTAGTTTTTGGAGTGAAGGAGGAAAAGGATTTCTTAGTTAATACAGACAATTGAACAGAGGCTGTTTGACATTCAAACACATAAATTCTATCTAATTTGGCTGTTAAGTTCAAATATTTTTCTCAAGACTTTCTTAGGCTACCTATAAAGAAGCACACTTTTAAAATGAATTCTTCAGGTGCTGTGTATAGGTGCAGAACGGAAAGGTTTTTGAACTGTATACTTAGGGAGGATTCAGTAAGAATTCTTAATTGTCGCTCTGATTTCTGTAGAGAGGACCGTGACTACAGGTCTTCTCAGCCTTCAGTAACTGTACGGGACCGCTCTCCTGTGAGGAGGGATGCCCAGTCACCTGTATCTGTTCGTTCTGCATCAAGCACCAACAAAGGGAATGTTTCTCCTGACAGAGACAAAGGCTACAACCACCTGCAGCAAAAGGCAAAGCGTAAGTATTGAATCACAAGCGTGTGGGATTTCAGAGAATGAGTTTCTACTGTAGTGAAGAACAGGTAAACCAAACTCTGATCCTAGAGGCCCTTTTATTTTTACTTTTTTACGTTGAAATGGTGATACCACCATACTGTTTCTCCCGTGTTTGGAAAGGTAAGGGTGAGGGAGGGGTATTCAGTGGCATGTAATATGCAACCTAACCACTAGATGCCACTAAATCCTGCATACTGCTCCGTTAATTATTCCGAGGATATCAAAGATCTCAAGTTAACTGATAATAAAAAGCTTCACTTACCAACTTTTTTTGTGATCAGCTAAGAGGAATGAAAGGAAATGCAGCGGTTTAGTAGTCTGTCCATGGAAATGTGACGCCACCTCAGTTCATATGTTCCAATTCTAATAAACTTTCCCGAACAATCCTAATGACATCTTAATCTGATGTTACTGTTTTATCTTTAAAATATGTTGCTAACACTAAAAATGGCAGTGTGGAGGTCAGTCCGTCATGCACTCTCCTGCTCTGTTTTCCACCTTTGATTTTAAATCTGTCGCACAGACCTAGCAGTGATGGACTTGACCGACTGACCTGGTGCCCCACTGGATAGTGTGACATAACAAAGCACCTCTCTTGACTTTCTGACACGCTGTTATTGACCACAATGTGTAAAACTTAAAAGCCTGTAGAGAATGGTAGTGCTCCAGGAGAGTTGCGGATTGACATATAGCTAATTCAGTGTTTTTCTGTGCAGCTGATATGCACTCTGTAATGACAACAAAAGAAAGGATTTCCCATTCCACTAAGCCGCTTGTATAATTAAAATTAAGCCATTCCAGGCGAGGCATCTGTTTTCAGAGGTGGCGTGTAATGTGAGGGGACGGGGTCTGCTCAAACATGTTAGGATGTTAATTACACTAACACCACACACACCTTTAGAGTCTGGGAAAAGGGATACTCTTGTTTTATTGGGGCGGTTTGGCTTTGGATTCAGACCCTGACCTTTTCTTCACTGTGAGGTTAGTTAATAAGCTGACTTAACAATGTCTCCAGAATCACATTGGGCCTGTCATTTTCAAAAACTTTCTTTTGTGAATTTTATATGCTTCAGAACTTCAATTAACAATGCTGACCTAATGAAACCGCTGGATTACAAAAAGCTTGTTTTAAAGTGAGGTGACATATGCAGTGTTATTAATCTGGGCTGTATTTTACTCAGTCCTTTATTTTCTAAGATTCATTAACATATTTTTGAGTTGAAAGCCAGGCTTTGTTTTGTACCAGCCTTTGAAAATGCTATAAAACTATGAGAAAACAATTGTACCTCCCACCTCCACTTCCATCTGGGATACTAATTAGGGCACATAGCAGACTACACAAAAAGGGGGTTTGATGATGCCTTGTCATGCACACGGTGGTTCTGATCAGAGCACCGGCAGCTTTGAACTGAACACCATCCAGTCGGCTTTCTTCTTAAAGGGTGACGACTGTGAATGTATGTCTGTCTAACTGCCACGCCTCTGTGTACGTGCAGCTCAGAGCTGCTTGGCTGAACCTTTTCAGGGTTGTTTATGGATGGGGCTAGTTAGCTGTATACTGGACATAACAGTAGTTATCATCGCTCCACAGGATTAATCAAGTTTCTCTATTTCGCCGCCCAAGTTACAGGAACCGTTCACATAATATTAGGATATTCTTTCAGCCCCCTGCTGAGCTCTGCTGTGTTGGACTTCTTACTAGTGATTGAGGGAATCACCCCCATCATATATCATCTTTTAGGAAGTACAGGGGTCATTGTGCTTTAAACTAAGTGCTTATTGGATCATCAGAGAATGTCTAACCTACACACACACCTTCTGTTGGTCTAACTGGGGGACTGCACACAACATTATAATTATCAAGAACAGAGTTGCACACACTTTATGCCGCAGTTTGCTATGATTCTAGAGTTGAGAACTAGTCTGTTCTTAAATTCCACGTCATGAATGTGTGTCCAATTATTTCTGTTCCGTTATTGCATTGAGCCTTTCTGGCTGTTGGCAGGCTGTTTGCTCCCAATTTCATTTGTGCAGAAACGGCTCTAACAGCTGTAAACCCTTGAGCCTTTAGACATGGTTCAGTTAAATGTAATATTAACACGTGCATATACGGCCTTTACGCTGTTGTTTGTCTGTAAGCGCCTAAACAAAGTATCAGAGCATCATGTCTTTACACCCTCTGTGGGGAAAGCTCCACCTGGGGACTCTGTGGTCCTTCTGAGGAACTCAAATTATGTTTTACCTTGTATCCCTCCAATCATTATGAGAGTTTTCCTTAGTAATAACAAACAGCATGGCCCTGTTTGTTTTTTACTAGACACACTGGAGCCAGCAGGGGACAATATCTTAATTTAGGCTCAGCTGAACTCCATGGTGTGTAGGAGGCTCCAACAAGGGAGTATTAAAAAAACACTGATTTCAATGTTTCAGCTGCCTCACAATGCTGTAGCTCTACGATTGTTCAACAAGATATGTGTATGTTGCCTCACAGGAGAAAGCAATTATATCCTTCAGGATAAATATTATGTTATGTCATTTGGCCTTTTATGGGACACCACAGTCTACTTTGAACGAATGTAGAAAGAGAAGAATAAACTGCAACAAAGATCCCTTGAACCAGGGATGTAGCGTTCGTGTCATGAGTCCCAGACCAGTGTCTCACCAGAAGGCTCCCCCAGGGTTTATTTTAATACTGAGTTCAATTAAATTAAAGAATGTTGTGGTCACCTCTGTATATTATGTGCATCATCCTTTTTATAGTCTTCTAAACTAAGTATTTTGACCATAATTTTCTGAGTATGACTATCCTCCTGTTTGCTTTTGTGCTCACACAATGTTCTCTGCACAGATAAGCCAAATGTCACGAGCCGCACCCCCAGCAGCCCCGTGGAGGGGTCTCCTCACAGTTCAGGATCTTCAAAGGTAAAACCTGCATTTTATGGTGATCTAAACCAGTACTGCTCTTACAAGAAATGTGTTGCAGGGAGTATAATAAAAATCAGTGACGTCTACCGTGTTGTATTTGCAAATAGCATTACAGCTGGTAATGTAATGGAATATCACATGTATATTATTAATATATATGTTAATATAGTATTATAATTAAACAAAGTTTGCTGCTCTTTCAACTCTTTCTTGTGATTGGACATGAACATGGAACAGGGAGGTACATATTTGTGTAACCATTGATGATACACATCTAACCTGTTCAAATCTAAGACTACATCATTTAGATTAGTCTGGACATTTGGGGTCTGTTTTAATTGAAACGATAATTCACTGATGCATGACTGGGTCTTAGCTTTGATCCTTGGCTGTCAAGATCCTGTAAGCAAAGAGATATACTCCTTATAGTCCCTCATTTCTGTTTACTGTTGACATGCTTCATACATGATGAGACATACACGAAAACAAGCAGTCAACACCTGTAAGAGAGCAGAGCTGTCTCTATTTGAACCACTTTGAAATCAGAGCCAGTTTTTAAACCCGGTGACCTCGGCTCTAACCTTTAACCTTTGGCCCGCCAGGAAAAAACTTCAGCATCTGTAGCGGAGTCGGAAGAGGCGGCTGCTGCCAGCATGGAGCCAAAGCTGACACCAGTGGAGGACATCAAGGCTCGCCGGTTGGAGGCCATTAAGGCTAAGGCCCTGGAAATTGAGAAGGTAATAAGATTTGCTCCATGTAACAATCTAACTTCTGTGAATCCTCTTGACTCTGTGTTGCTCAGGCCATAATATAATAAACTTTAGCCATGAGGGCCCTAATTGTATTTGTTAGATCTGAAGATTAGGATGAATGCATCTTTAATGTTTTGTGAAAATATTTCTGAACTAAACATCAAACTACATTTCCTTGAAAATGGAAAAAGAGAGTTCATTTTTCTGGTTTACATGACAAACTTATATCTTTAAGTACCATTTCCATCATATTGTGTCTGGGTTCATCGTACATATATTCTGACTTATAAAAAGCCTTGAAATGAGAGATAGCAGCCTTGGCATTCTTACATGAGAGTGATCCATGATTGACATTTATATACCACACCAGACAAACCCTTAAAATCCCTGAGACAGGGTGATTACACAGAACATGGGCGCAGGTCAAAGGTGGTGCCCTACACTATTAAGTATCAAACATACTGAAGCACTTCATTGTGTTTGTCAAATATCAGTTCTGTACACTGCAGCTACGACACCGTAGCTGCAAAACTAAGGGTCCTAACGGTTTCACCTTTCTGTGTGGAGGCTTCAGGCTCCGTTTGTGGGATTTACTCTGATCTCAAGGTGGGTCATATGTAACCGAGCAGCCTTTTTAAATTGGCTTTATGATGTGGCTGAAAGTCATGGGGTTGATGTTAACGTCGTATAAATGTGCCTTGGCTTGCTCCACATGATATTTGAGAGACATTTTTTGCTGTAGAAAAGGAGGATGAGTCAGCAGAACAGTCCTCAGCACCTCAGGTTGTGACGCCCCTTGTGGCCTGCTATTTGGAGTTGCGCTCTTTTACCTCCCCTTCATCACTTGGCGCTACAGTGCCACTTATCTGTTCCCGTTAAAGCAGGGCAGGAATTGCCCTGCAGGATGCAGGCGGCCCACCCACAATGTGGTACATCTCTTGGCATTAGCGCACACATGGCTACCCTGCCATTTCCAGCTGCTTCTACAGACGTGGTGAGAGGGAGAAACCTCGACTGCGTCTTTACTGTAACATCTGCCCCAGGCGCAGTAAAACACATATTGATAGCAGTGGCCAGAGCAGATCCACAGACTCATTAAACTGGTCTGAAAGAACTGCTGTGCTCAAGTTAAAGTAAAAAATGTGTCCTGAAATGGAATGTCTTGGTGGGATTTCTCAACAAGGTATTAATATTGTGTATACATCCCTGTCATCATGGGGCTCATTCAGTCAGAAATGGATTTGTTTCACTAGCGTATGTCATTGTTTTTTTTTCTGCCAAGAGCTTGTTGCAATACATTCTGTCTGTGGGTGTTTCAAGGTTATAAATGAAATCCAAAGCCTCAAACGTTTTCTCTGACAGTTAACATCTCTACGTGTGACATCGCTTGTCATAACATATTTCTAAATTTCGTTACAGACGTACGGCTAGCATGTTTTTTAAACCTTCATTACAATACCTCATTCTCTTTGCAACCGATGGCCAGCCAAACACAGAACAAATCGGACCATCTAAAATAACAACAGCATAGAAATGCAGAAAATATCTATATTTCAGTTTCACAGTGTGTGAACATAAGTGGCCAGGAGCGATTTTCAGAGAAGTTCATTCATCATCTCAATCAGCGCAAATGAAACATATCCATTTCAACTATTAGCCTCTCCACTGAGAGGTCCGGTTTGCAGCTTGAGTGATTAAAATGGCTCTTTTAATATCCCCTAATGTGTACCAGCCCTCGAGTCATTATCCTACTTCCCTTATTATGCAGGACCCCTGCCTGCATCAGTACTCATTTGAACAGAGCCTCACTAAATGTCCATGTGAAAGCCGTATGTATAATCTCAATCAGACTCCTCACAACCCCCACCCGGTACTCCAGCGCACACTCCTGTCGGTATGTTCACAAATTGGACCTCCACAAACATCCGATTTGGGAAAAAGCCCACTTTTTAAGGTCTCCTCCTCAAGGCCCCTGGTGTTGCTGTTTCTCTTGGGGCTCCAGTCCGTCCTGTGTGGCCCCATAGTATCAGGCTCAAAGATCAGCTCACGGCTCCCACTCCAGGGAGGGAATTTAGGCAGAACCTCCCTGCAACCTTTTCTCACAACAGAAAGAGCCTGCTCAGGTCAAAAAGTAACCTTCCTGTTTGTTCAAATGACATGGGAGCAGTTTTTACAAAAATAGTGGGCCGGATTGAATCACTGTTGTCGACTAACTAATAAATGTAGAGTGAGGCTGTTTATATGTATCACATGACAACATGATCATCAACACTCACAGTCTCCTATGCTCCAGTAAGATCAAGAGAAATCTCTTAGTTTGAGTTCATTTTGAAGCTTTCTAGTGTTTAAAACTGTGTACATGGGTTATAATGAAGTGAAAATGTAATCACGGTCAACAACGGATTTAGCTTGGGTATAGTGAAGGAAGGCTTTGTTTTGGAAGATGGCAAACATAATCAGCCCTATGGTGATTAGGGGGTTCTGGCTTGTGGGACGTACACCACATGTTTGTGTCTCATTTAGCGTCACATTTTAAAACCTGGAACCAAGTATTTCTTCTAAATAAAGCTTACTCTATGAAGAGGAATTAGTGGTGAAAAACGTCCCTGAAATTGTGTTAAATTGATATTATTTAATAGAAAATATTCAGAATAGCCTGAGAAGGAGCAGCGCATACTGTTTAGAGACAAGAAAGGAGACCTGTGTTGTGGATTGAAGCTGACCCTGAGCTTAGCTGGCCACACGTGTCGTGAGTCTCTCACTTCCTTGTGGTCGGGCTGAAGACTATCATTATGCGGGGCCGCAAATTCGCTTGACATGATCTGCAGACATTAAAGCATCCGCCGGAGTCCAAACATCTCCCACAGTCTGGGATATTTCTGTCAGAGTTGTCTTGACTGGCCTTCGCCCTCTCTCTCTCTCTCTGTGTGTGTACAATGCTTGTTGTGATACAGTGATAATAACCCATTTTCCTGTAACATTTAATCATAATAGGTATTTTACCATAGCATAACCTTAGATATTTCCCTGTAGCTGAAGCAACCATTCATACTCTTTAGATCAGCAGGTGGGTTAGGTCAGGTGAGAATCTGAACATGCTGTAGCTGGTTAAGTCTGGGAGTATCGGGAGGAGAGAGAGGAATGAAAATAAAAAAAGGAGAACTGAAGGAACTAGAGGCTTTGCAGGTTGTTAACACCATTGTAATTATCAAGTAGAGCATAAAATGAAGACCCCTAATTTTCTCCCAACAACCTTTGTTTGTAATTTTACTATTTCACATAACCTTGTACAGCCTACTCTCGCCCCAGTCTGACACACGCAGTTTTCACCCCAATCTTCATTTACCCCTTTTTGGACATTTCCTTCAAACGCCGGACCTTTCTTTTAGTTAAAAACAGAGTGAATGGTTCACATGTGGAGAACTGTTTCCATCCTTGTGTTTCCAGACTTCTTCAGACATTGTTCTATTTTTGTTCCTTTGACCTTTTCTTTGTCTTTTAAAACTCCACCCAGCTGAGCTCCTTATCAGATTTTGACTGTGGCAAATTAAATTGTTTTAAACATTTTGGAGACTTGCAGTTGGATTTCCCCTTTCTTTTTCCTCCAGTAATGAAAAATACTCCAGTAAATCATATGTTGTGGACATTTTTCTCGCTCAAAACCTTCATGGAATTCTCATTAAGTCATGTGCAGTGAATGTAGAAATGCTCCTGTGATCACGATACAGATTGATAGATAGAGGATAGCCCAGACTCACATTACATAATGTGTATCTAGGCAAAGAAGCAGCAGTTGTGGTCTGAAATTTCCCCATAACTGACAGAACCTTGGAATATCGTTGTTTAACCGGTTAACCCCACATTCTGTTCAAGCAAGGACACTGATTTAAGTTGACAGGCAGCATTTTTCTTTTCAACGATACCGGAGCCCATGGCTTGTGTTCTACTGCATTAAATAGACAGTTAATAGTAAATTAGATGCTATCAGCTAACTTTTGCTCCACAACTAAGACCTAAACAGCCCACATTCCTAAAATGGCAATCCGGTAGGAGCGTGACACAGATATATAGTACCTTTAAGGACGCTGCAACCATTTGATTAAGTCATTACTTTGAAGAAGTAGGCCACATCTCCAGACACTTGAGCATAACTGACGCAAGTAGTGACTGTTTTTGTCTGATCAGCTTAACAGTTGATCCAAAAAAAAGTTACCAAATGAACTAGATAGAGCATTCATATAATTTCAAAGAATTATTACACACATTTCTCTGTGTGAGGAATTATTTTAATAATTGAACCTTGCCTACAGAATATCATCCTTTGTGCCCCAATGACTTAAGAGATGTGATCGGAGCTCAACCCAGCAGGGCTCTGGTGTCCCATATCACCCCTTAACAGGCTGGTGTTGCCCTAAACCTCTCATTAGCTTCAGAGAAGAAATTTAGCCTTTTCTGTTCAGGTGATAAAGATGTTGCGGGCTTGCACCTGGGACTCTAATAAAGAGCTTAACAGCCGTTTTGGGTAGGCAATAAAATCTGAGAGGGATGTGAGAGCTTGTTGCAATGTGGTGTGAAAGAATGCCAAAGCAGCGCTGACATACTCTGACACCTCACGTCCCTTTTGTAATGGGTGGACATGCACTTGAATAGGCTCACATTCACACACCTGTTTCACGCAATACACCAGTTTAGCTGAACCGGGTTCATTAAGTTCACAGTTAGGCGTCTGCACAAGACTCAGCCTGTAGAATTTAAACAGCTGTCAGATAGAGGTTGAGATGAGGTCAGTTGAAATTTTTTCTCAGTAAACCAATGTCGATACAATATAAAAATATGAAAACTTAAATTATATCAGGATTTTGTAATCTTTTAACTTTTTCCCTTCAATTTGAAGTGAAAATCATATGTGCTACACGTGTAACAAAACATGTAACACAAGCTGCTGTGATTTAGATTGATTTCACAGTCGTAAGTCCATATGAGTGAAACACATTTTGCAAAGTGTGAACAAGCAACAATGAGTCTATAAATTGCTGAGTTTTCTTTACAATGTATGCCTCATTGTATCACGACAAACACTGGCACCCCTGATGTGATTGTTTCATGTTCAGCATTACAGGCAGGACTGTGAGACATTTCGCACAGTGGTGAAGATGCTGGTGGACAAGGAGCCCAGTTTGGATAATCTGCTGCAAGCGCCACTTGATGATAACCTGACGGAGATCAAGAAGCGCTGCCTGGATGCCCTTAGGAACTTTGTGAACGAGCTGGACGAGGTATTAGAGCAGCCGGAGACCTCAGCATAGGCCGCATGCCACAAAACACTGATGTGACAATATGAAGTATTTACCTTACTTTTGGACCAAGTCTAAAATGATGCTGGTGGACTGAAGAATTTCACAATTCATCATTCAAAAGTCTTTTTCACTCTCACTTGTGAAATATACTCAAGTATTACAACCCTATCCAAATAAAACTTGGGATGCCGTATAAGATATAAATAAAACGTAATACAGTGACTTACAAATAGTTGAATCCCAGTAAATTGGAAATAGTACAAAGAAATCATGATGTTCATTTCTAAATCATCATTTCATGATGTGAAATGTTGAGAAATTTGATTGTTTTATCATAAATAAATCCCCAACTCATTTCAGAAATGTTGGGGCAGGGTCAGCAAAGGACTGGAACATTTTTTTAATGGTAGCAAAACACTTTTTTACTCTGAATGTCTCACAGGTAATAACATGGCAACAGGTCAGTAACTTGAATGAGAATAAAAGCAACGACCAAGAGAAGTGGAGTCTTTCCAGAAGTAGAGATGGGGAGGTGTCCACCACCCGGTAAAAGGCTGCATGGCATAAAACTAGTATTAAATGACATTGATCTGTGTCCCTCAAATGGCACAGGACACATTTCTGTTGTGGAAATCGCTGCATGGGTTCAGGGACACTTCTGAAAACTATTCAGTCAGTACATACAGTATCAACACTGCATCCATAATTGCACACTGAAACTTTATCATGTGAAGAAAAAGAAACATATATAAACAAGATCCAGAAATGCTTCTGCCATCTCGGGGCCTTCTTGGAAAACTGTCCTGATTTTGATCTGACCAATCAATATCTGTATATCCTTTCTATGCTATTCTGCCTGCCTGCAGCCCAGTTTAGAGTGAGAAATATTTACAGTATTTGAATGTTTAAGAACGGAGAGCAGAGTATTGTCAAAAGTAGAGGCGTTGCAACACATGCCTCGAATTCAAAACGAGGTTGTGTCCCAACTTCTTTGAAAATGGTGTTGTAAGGGATTAACTGGGAAAGACATATCAAGACTGGTTTGAATAAATAATCATAATCTTTCCCTTTAAATGTCTGAAACATGGCACAGCCAAATGTTATTACATTTTGATGACACTGATTTGAGTGAAATGCTTGATCATTGAACTATCTAGGTGGTTGGTTGGTCATATTGGTCGTTGAATCCTACAGTTTAGAACACTAGAATGAAAATTGAGCAAGTCATAACAGTTTTCTCAATCTTCATCAATACATAGTGAATTTTGCTTCCACTGTCTACATATCTTGCAGCTTTGTAAATTCAGCCGACGCAAATTTAAACAGGGGTTCTCAAACCAGTATTATCAATCCAACTCTATGTGGTGTTTTTGTGCTACTGCATACAAAAGAGATATTTTATAAAACTTGCATTTTTGTCTCACTGTGTTCAAATGAAGCTTCTTGTGAATATTATTTAGTTGAAACGCTAAAATTTTGTAAATAAAAGGTGAAGCCTTGAGAAAAAAAGAATGTCTCCACTGCATATTCGTTATATCATTGCATATAGAATGGCTTGTGCATGGGATAAAAATCAACACAAATCTTGACATTCAGTACATAGATATTTTTTATTACAATTATCTATCTTAGCCTTATATTCCAGTTTGTACATTTATACAGATTACAATGATTTGCTTACAATACAAAGACCCATAAATACATTGCTCAACCAAGCAATTTAATACACACAGTGCTTTTATGTTTGCGCTGCACAAGCCTGGAAGAAAACACAACTGAAGAGCTTGGGTAACAGTCAATTTGTCATTAAATTTCTGACACCCTCATAAAAAATGGGTCTCTACCAATTCCCAATATTTTACTGTTAATGCCATTTTGGTACAAAGCATGTCAAGGGTACAAAAATAGCCATTTTGTTTTTTTTAATTCTACAATATATACATTAACATCTGGACTGTTAAATAAACACAGTTTAGATTGTGTGTTATAAATATGCTCTGAAATACTTTACCGGCAGTATGTGATGCTACAAAAGCGTACTCCTAAGGATAATAAGAATATGGATTTGTATCCAATACAGCCACCTTAGTAAATCGAGTGCTGTGAAGCATTTAGTAGAAAGCAGACTGTTATCGTATTTTAAACAGTGAACATAAGAGGCAGAGGTGAGTGGCAGAACATTACCCAAAGTACACGACAGTAATGAAAATCTATGAAATGATACAGTTTTTCCCTTTGTGGCCTTTTTTCTTTTTGGACTTAGTCCACTGGCCATAAGGAGGAGAAGACATGCCTGCTACAGGGCTGGGCAAGTCATCTGTGTAATAGTGTCTGTGGGGCCTGGGCTGAGGAATCGGCTGACCCAGGAAAAAGCCCTCCTCCTCAGAGTCAGAGGAGGAGGAGGAGCATGTGGAACACCAGTCATCATCATCGCCATACAGCCCCAAGAACCTTCCCACTGCTGGGCCCTGTAGCCCATAGTCTGACATGGCAGCAGGATTAGGGCGACCACTGAAGGCTGGGTGCCCCTTGGGGCCGAGGCCATGTCCTCTATGGTCCACCTTGTAGCACATTTGGGCTCTCTCCTTGGGCAGAAGATTAAGAGCATTGTCAGAGCGAGACTTGCGACTGCGACGCCTTCTGTGGTGGTGATGATGGCGACCTGAGTTAAGTTCCTGGCCCTGTTCCTCAAAGTGGTACACTCTCCGGCGAGTCCTTTCACTCATAGGGGGCTGACGCACTGGGAGATCACTGTAATGGCCGTTGTCCACCACGTCATCAGAGAATTTGACTTGCTGGGGCCTAGACTGTGAACGCGCTCTCCTTAGGGCAGGAACATGAGGTTTGGGTATCTCTTCAAGGGGTACTTCCTCTTCTTCTGGAACGTTCTCTTCCACTTCTTCCTGCTCAGATGCAAGACTCTTGAGGGAATTTGCACTTCTGTGTAACATAGAAGAGTTGAGGGTTCCCATGTTACTGGTTTTCTCACAGTCTTCTGTTTCTAGCTCATGGAAACCTTGCAAGGAATATACCAATGATCGATCTTTACTATCACCATCTACTGAGGCCCCTGCAGAGAAGAGAGAAAAATCATTATCAATCAATCAATCAATCAATCTTTATTTATAAGGCACTTTAAAAACAACAAGGTTGGCCAAAGTGCTGTACACAGACATGCTTGCACATAAATTTTACTCCATATCAAAAACCAGCCATTCTCAAGGCATTAGTGTTTATTTCTTAGCTATGATGTATCCTGTGTCTACTGACCGGTAATATTGGAGAGAGCGAGTGAGTCCATGGAGTCTCGGACATTCTGATCTGGCTTTTTGAATTCATCTGTGATGCACTCCAGAGAGTCCGTGTACCATTGTGGCTCCTCTCCCTGGAAACCGCCTCCAGCCCCATGATCCAACTCCAACTCCTGGAGTTTTCTGCTGCTTGCTGGGCCTGGATGGCTACCATAGGCAGAGTCCCCTAACCCATCCTGTGACTGCGCCCAGTACATATCAGCCTGGTATTTCTTACTGGCCAGACTCCCTCTTTCTCCTCCACCACAGTTCCCAGTTTTTGAGGACTCCTGCTTTGACTTGGTATCCTTTTCAGCAACCCAGAAATCTGTGGGTCTACAGTCATTGGCTTGCTGGAACACCCCATGCTCCCCAAACTTTAACAGCAGCTGAGTCATGTAGTCCTCATGCTCAGCCCACTCCTCCTCCTGATCCTCAGGTGCCTCAGTCTCCTCTCCACGCCCCCTCCAGAAATGCTCATCTGATAGGTTCATGTGTTCAAGCTTGTTGGTCAGGGTGTCATCAGCATTTCCACTTAAGCCAGGACACTTATAGTTGACAGAAGGTGAGAAGAGGAGCGACTGTCGGCATTGGTCAGCAGAGCGGCTACTCTTTCCCATCCGTACACTACGTCGTGATTCACGTGAGCGTGCTGACTGGAAGGCAGAGTCAGAGGAGTCAGAGGCATGCACATCTTCCCCGAGACTGCAGGCCTTGGAGCAGTAAATACGACCCTTGTGCGGCAGGAAGGGGCAACCTAGTAAAGAGCTCTTACACTGGGCACAACTGAAGCAGGTCTCAGTGGCATGCCAGTGGAGCCCGTCATAGGTCATCTGAGCATGATCAACACCTGGAAGAAGAGAAATGTTGATAATTAGCAAGAGCACAATATTTCTCTATTTTAATGACTAGGCAATCATGGCGGCTGTTCTAACTCTAGAAATTCATCGTCTTACCAATGTGCTCTCCACAGGCTTCACAGTACTCTGCATAGAGAGACTCAAAGCAGCCACAACAGTGTGGCCTGCCATCCTTCATGATGTAACGCTGACCCCCCAGAATTGTCTCACATTCAAAACAGGAGAAGTGCTTCATGTGCCAGTGGCGCCCCTCTGCCTCTGTGCACTCATCAGCAAAGATGATCTGTGGACAAAGTTGTACACTGTATGAGACCAAAGTGCAGTCTTCATATTCCTTTTGGATTTAGTCAAGCTGGTGGAGACAAATGTTATTGCTATTCTAGAGGAATTTTGAAAGGCAATAAACTAAGACCATTTTTTCCTTTGCTACAATGTTTTCTCTAAGTATTTCAGTCTTGTGGTTTTACCTCATCGCAAGCAGAGCAGCGTGGTTTGAGTAGCTCAGCGTGGTGCCGTCCACAGTGGATCTTTCCATCATGGTAGAAGTAGATCAAATCCACCAGAAGTTCACTGCATGTGGAGCAAGCAAAGCATGCCGGGTGCCAGCACAGACCTTGGCTTGCCCTTGAGACAAACACTGCCATTTCCCCACCGTTCATGTTTTCACCACACTGCAATATACAAAATATGCAGACGTGACTGACCATAGAAACTACAACATCATATGGATTCCAAGTATTTTTACTCTGTTGTCGAGGGAGTAAATATGTGTGTCAGCCCCATCAAGTTATCCTAACAATACGTTGTTTACTTGTCTTCTTTCCAACCATTGCATTGCATTAGATAGGCTCTTCAAAGGGACAAAACAATCTTAAAACATTATGTACGTCTTGTGGGGAGCTACATCAGTGAGACTATGTTTTGACAAGGTTTATGCACACCCTCTGGCTACTCAACGACCATTGTAAATACAAAGTGAAACACTGTACGGAATCACTCCAGCAGACAAAGACAGTTTAGTTTGTGGCTACCAATTGTACTGTCTTATTTAGTGATCTTTTAAATGGCATGTCTACACTGAGAACTCAGTTTCAGCTTTTGCTTAAAACTAGATGCAGATTAGCCAAATACATGGCAGCACATCATTATTCAGTCCTATTGTTGCAAAATACTTTGTATTTCAAAAGATTCTTGATGTCAAAGCAAGTTCATACCCTTTCTAGTTGTGTCCATATTGTAAGTGGTACATGCGAGACAAGGTACTTACGTGTTCACAAATGCTGTTCAGAAGATTGCGGGGCAGGGGTTTTAATGTGCCCCTTCCCAGTGCTTCCTTCTTCCTCTGCATGCTGAACATATGTAGCTCCTTCTTCTCCTCCTCACTGAGGGACTGGCAGTAGCGAACCTGAAAAAGGAGGTGATGAGATCTGGATAAGTTATGGATTACAGGTAGCCTAGAAGCCAACCCGACTTCAACTGCCCACAGACTTTTTGTGGTGGAAAGTTGGTCTGGAGTTGGGAATTGATTCATCCTGCAAAGAAGATTATCCCATTGCAGGGCAGTCTGCCACTAATAAAAGTTATAACCTTAGGTAAGTATGAGAGAGGGCATGGTGCATACCAGAGCATGCTGAACAAAAGCAACTCTTGGCCCCAGCTTACCCTTCCTATTGCTCCGCCCACCACATACATATCTCCCCTCACAACCCTGATGGAGAACCTCATTTTACAACAGGCCTTTTTGATGTTTCGCAAAGCCTTAACAAGAGGGAAAGCAGACGTTTACACAAACAAGGCCAGTGTTTAGAGTGAAATCAAGAGGATGGGCAACAAAGGGAGAGAGACGGCCAAGTCGGACTGTGGTGCCACTGCGGTGGTGGCATCACATAAAGCCTCTTTCAACCAGCGTCCCTCTCTCCCGCTGAGCAGCCCTCGTAAAAACCACTGCTATGACAGGAATCCTGCTGGTGGGGGCTCCCAGCAAACATCATAAAATCATCAAGTCAAAAGTCACTTTGTGCCCACACTACATCTCTACAAGACTGTGGAACAAAAATCCCCCAGTGTGATGTCAACGTGAATGCCAAGGGCTCACATTAGCACGGTGGCATGGACACGGCAAGGCCTTAACTCTGTGGGATTAGTGGGCAGCAACCGATACAGCTACTCTCCAGCTAAATAAAATGGAGAGTAGGACATTCCTGCAGCTGTGGCGCTAAGGAGAGGACTTTCTAAGAGGACTTCGATGATACTTGCATTTATACACATGCACACAAAGTATTCTCACCTCATTGTCATGTGGTGGCAGTTGATAGAGGAGCTGCTTGATTCTGAACTTCTCTCCCGGGCTGTTGACGTAGGGGATCTTATCCTCAGGCAAACAGGAAAAATACAACTGCACCTGGTGAAATAATAGCATGGAGATATTAGATAGGTTTAGGTGGCACTCCTGAAAACATATAAAAAAATCTAAATATATCCCACACAAAATATTTTTGTTGAACTGAATGGTTCAAGAATTATGCACACAAGACAACTGAAACCCATTCCAACATATGCAGTATATTTTCAGTAATTTGTGGACTGGTTCCCCAAACGGTTTCTTTTAAAAACAATTTTTTATCCATTAAATGTAAAAAAGCAGTGTATTAATGTTAGTGCCTTGGACAGAAAAGTCCAATAACACAAATTCTTTTCCAAGGAACCAACACATTAATTGTCATGAGACACATTCTGGGACAGCTCTGTGCAAAATATATGGAAGACTGACTTTGTGGAATCGGTGTGAGTTTGCTTGAGTTTTTCTTAAACCCCAAAGCAGCTTTATTTCAAAAGGATGGCACAAAGCAGCGCTGCTCTTTGATGGCAACACTGCAGGAATAATTTTCTTCATAAATCTGTACTCAACCAGCCAAAACAGGTCAACAGGTCAAATTAATTTAATGGCTGTATCTTCCAGTCATATGCTTGTCTCTATAGGGACAGGACAAAGCAAGCTGTCACAGTGGCACCCTGACCCTTGGGGCTGACCATTGAAAACTAAACTTTATGAGGGAGGGGCTATTACACTCGGTCAGATAAAGAGGTGGGATGTGCTTGTCTTGTGTGTCGGGGGACTTCCTGCAGCTTTGGCTGTTTAGAGAGGGGGTAACAGCAATTTACCCTGACAATCAAGCCAACGTCTCCCCCACCATAAATTATGCACATCTTCGTGCTGCTATTACCCCTCATCCAGCTCCTTAGGGGCTGACCAACAGTCAGCTATCACCCAGGACCTATTTGTTTCTACACTGTAATGATGACCCATAATACACGGCCCATTTAGGAAAACGGCTGCAGTAAAGGCATTACAGTTGACCTGTGCATTTTGCAAAACAAAAGGCCAAGCATGTTTAGGCTTTTTGGGTTCTCTGTGGCCGCAAACCCATCTCTCTTTGCCCATCACCCGCTCATTGCTTCCATGTGTGTTTAACAAGGGAAGCGGGATGGAGAGTGATTGGGAGCAGGAGAGAAATGCGGCGAGACAAGAGAAGAGAGGAAAAAAAAATGCAGCAGATTTGGGAAAAGTGCCACATCACACTGGCTGCCCCGCGGACACAACTAACAGCCCTGCCCGTGTTCGTGGAGGAGACGGCTTGTTAAAAGACGTCTCCTTGATTCCTGGTCCCGCCGGCAGCGACGAGCTCGAACCCACCGAGTCCCCCTCCTAACAGATCTCTGATAATCACAAGCAGACCTTGCCACACCGCAGTTTGTAAATAAAAGTCCACACATCCTGCCTGTAAGTGGCAGCCTGGTAGAGCCCGACAAGTCGGTCTCAAACAAGAAGACCAAGGTAGTTTTATGAAACATGTTGTCTGTCCCATAGGTGCCGTTTTCTTCCGTGTTATTCAGTAATGTGCTGAATAGCATTTATCTGGGCCAAGCAAATGGGCTATGAGGGAGTTAAAATCAGGTCAGGGCTGTTTTTATTCACTGTCAGGAGAATACACCATTATTCACTGTGGTGATGTGGGGAAGAAATGATTTTTGAACCAAAAAATAGATACCACAGTTAAAGAGAACAATGTCATGATGTAACTCTTCCATGTGGTGCAAGAAGGCCATATCCAAACCGAGCAAGATGGTTTAAGCGCAGCTCAGAATAACATCATAAATTTCATGCAGCATCTAGAATAGTAGGCTACAAGCAACTGTCTGCTTACCTGTTCAGGTCTAAGGCCAGGTGGTACCCAGGCGTACTCCTCCAGGGCACAGCCCGAGTCATCATCTGAGGTGGAGCTGCGTTGGAAGCCAGAGGTTAGCTTGCTGACTTTCTGCTCCATCATAAAGTCTCGCTGGCGTGCCCCGCCCTGGAATCCGGCCACTGGCCCTGGTGCGCTCGCCAGGCTCATCACACTCTCTTTTTACTAGGAAGGATGGGGGGGGGGGGGAGGAAAGAGAAATTGCATTAGTCTCTGCATAACGCTATCCTCGCTCCATGTAATCTGGCTGTCTCATGCCAGTGCTATTCCACTAAACGTTAACCACCAGTTGAATCACACCATCGCTTACTCTTTCATGCTGCCCGCAGCCCCCCCTACTCCCCCCAAAAGCCCTTTGTGGCATCCGAGCAAGCTTTTCTTGGTTCGCTTCTGGTGATGAGTCTACTACATAAAGACACTCATAAAGAGAACTATACCCTTTCACTGCTATTGTGGTCGCAGTTAAACATGTGCCCTCCTCATGTGGCTCATGAGACCATTAGGAAATTCCCCAAGCTTCACAAGGTGACGTCTGATCTCATTATAGTGACAATAAACAAGCAGTTAGCTATTCATAAATACAGTTATTTCAAAGTTGCTTGTATGCAGGCCTATCCATGGGGAATATATTTTAAAGTACTCATATTTCTTTCCTGTGAAGTTATTTAGTTTGCCCTCAACACAAAAGCAAGAGCAGCATCAGAGGCTGGCTGTTAAATCTCCACGTTTCATGTTGTTTGTGGAGTTTAGGTCGGCATGAGTCATCACTTTACCCTGCTGAGGTGCTACGTCATTCCATGTCCCGAGAGGGGCCACCACATGGGATCTGACGCTGGCTTGATCAGTTGAGCCTGAGAGGTCTGTATAAACACAGGCCTGGCCTTAAGACAGAGCCACCATATGGGGAATGTCCACAAGCCTGCTCTCTCCCTTCATCTCTCCTTTTCCTTTGGACTGTTTGTTTTCCAACCTGCTGCAGCGAGTGTCTAATCAGTCTTTCATCTTTTTAAGATGGACAAAGCAATGCCAGACAGGTGAAGTAGCTGGACAGGGAGGGATGGATGGAGGGTGGCATGGACGGATGAGGTTGACTGAAACTGACAGCGCAACAAGAGCCAGGGAGATCAAAGACTGTAACCATGCTGACCTACGTATGTGTGTGGTGGCCACAGTCACTGATGCATCACTACATCACTGTACTACTGCAGTGACCCAACAGACACACAATCTCTATTGCGAAGCGTAACCTTTGAGCGATAATCCTCCCACAGTTTTCCTCTCACACACTGGCGCAAACTGGTGTCAATGAAGTAACTGTAAATTTTAATAAAATATAGTTGAATGGAACGAGGATAGAAGAATTCTCAAAGTGTTTAAGTAGCATCTGTATAATGTCACGTACAAATAGCATGTTGACGTCTAAGTTTGCTAAAACTGATGCGGCGAGAAGTATCCAATAGTTTACTGAAATGAGCAAGAGTGCAGGTTACTTGTAATGAATGAGACTTTTTATTGCTTTAACTGAAATTTGGAACTCAAATGATGCACAGGCAAAGTGGAGAGCCAACTTTCTCTTCCAAATCCTAAACTTTCATTGACTATGATTAATTGTCATTCAACACCATCAATCCATCTTTCTATTCATCTCTGCCTCTCCAGCTACTTTACTTTT
Source organism: Chelon auratus (assembly GCA_030220025.1). Lineage (NCBI taxonomy): Eukaryota > Metazoa > Chordata > Actinopteri > Mugiliformes > Mugilidae > Chelon > Chelon auratus. The sequence goes on from JASGAT010382271.1 coordinate 21,052, forward strand.
CTGGTATTGCTTTGTCCGTCACTTCCTAAAGGCTCTCCTAAAAGCCCATTAATTAATTTCTTGAGCTGCTGTAACCTTTTTTGGGGGTCGGACCAAGAAAACATGGAGATGATGAATGTGTGTCCAGTTGTGGTCATTTCTCACAGGCCAAAGGCTCTAGCTGAGATCAAATGGGAGCCCAGCCAGCATCCAGCAGCCTGGCCCCTTACACCACCTCCCCCCGAGCCTCCACCCCCTATGGCCGGCAAGGGCACAGAGGGCCAAAGAGAGACAGCTGAGAAAACCAGACACACTCGAGTGCGGCCTTTGAACACAAACGTGACAGTAAAGGGGCCGGAAAATCTGCGCTCTCTCTCCAAGAATGATATATGTGCCTCTGGGAGTGTGCTGGTCCTATACTTGATGAGGGAATGCACACATGGGTGCAGGCATGCAGACAGAAGTCGCTATAAGCTAAGATGGTCAACACACACATATTATCAACACCCTGTCAGAGTCAGCTGTATGTTCATGTATGCTGCATGTCTTTTAGTGACCACTTGGAGATAGTGGCATGCCTGACCCTCCTGTGGATGATTAACTGCTCCACTAGACAGGCCGGTAAAGGCAGCTACTGGCTATTCATATCGACTCATCTTCCTCAAGGACAAGTCAGCCACTGTGGCGTCGCCACTACCAATGACTGGCATGCCCACTCAGGCTCGCCCAGTATCAGGGTTAAGTGTGATGGATAGTGGTGGTGGCTTGTAATTGCATTGTACCACAAAGTGTCAGGTCAGCCGAATTGGCTTATGACACGTCCCATTAAAATGCCTCTGATGTCCTCAACAATGGTTCCTTTGTGAAAGAATCCACTGAAGGCTTGTCCCATCAAGAGTCTGTTTATCTCCCCTTTAAGTCTTTTTTGTCCTGAAGATGTGGTGTGTTATCTCCTTATACGTGACAGTTAAAGTCCTCAAACTCAGATAACCTGTCTTCAGATGAGGGAGCGGGGCGAGAAATCAGACACTCTCTTGTTCTACTCGCATCTATTGACTTGCAAATGAGACCAAAATAACCTGCAAAAATGTGGCCTTGTTTGAGAGCAGCTTGGGTTTCACGTGGGAGATGTCTAACTATAGGCAGGTTCAGTCAGGAGCCAAGAGACTCCGGCTTCGCTGCCTCGCATTTTATCAGGCACAGAATCAGTCATGCGCCACATTTGTTAGAAAGATGTTTGCTTTCACATGTTGGCCAAGTATCTGCGAGGATGTCTCACACAGCCAAACCTGACTCACAGGAATGTAAGGCTTGAACTCAAGCCAGGCCCTCAAAAGGAACACTGGAAGTGCACGGCTCTGCGTTAGGCGAAGCCCCTTTCTCATACAACCACATCTGCTCCCATGCTAATTTTTCCTTTAGATGTCATGCAGTTAATTTCCTCTGACTTTGCCAACTACGAGCCAACTAACTTACTATCCTTATTCCCACTTACTGACTCATCACTTGGATTTTTAAAGTGTTTCTCCTAACAGGGGGTCTATGGTTTGTAAAATTAGTTTTTAAACTCCCCCCTTTCTCACCCCAGTCCCCCTGCCTTTCCCTCCTCCCACACTAGCCAGACCCCTGCAGTCCTGAATGTTTAACAGCCCCTCGCTCTTTTGTAAAGGTGCTTGTTAACATGGCTTTGGGAGCTACAGGCCTGCATATCTGACTGATCTGCCCACAGAGGGCTGGAGGGCGGTGGGGGTGCCGTCAGACTCAGGCTGAAATGGGGTGGCCGACATGTATGAAAATGTTAATGTCTTGTTCCACAATGGGGAGGAAATCTAAGTCAAGCCAGGTGAAAGGGGGAAGCTCAAACACATCCACGCTTTGAAAGGTTTTCATTCAATGCAGATTCTTAAAAACATCCCACAAGATATTTCCAATGAATGAAGAGGCTTGTGTGCTATAAGAAAAAGTGCACAATGAAGCTTATATTCCGACAAGCTTAATATAACAGGAGCACAATGAATGAATGAGTGGGAGGAAACATTCATGTAAAGAACAAAATAACCACTTATTTGTGTTGACCCTTCAGAAAGTACAGTCCGACTCGCCATCATGTATTAACTACAGTGAAAGATATTTATCACTTTGTGGGATACAAGCAGCTCAAGGGACCTCATGCTGTGACGGACCAATAAATACAGCTGACAGTGACACTTTTAAATAACATTCAAATACACTTAAACCAGAGTCCCCCGAAGTCCAGACACTGGAACCTTGCATTAGCAACCCCTGAATGAGCGCACAGAGAAAATAAGCAGCTTCTGGTCTGAATTACTGTCTATATTCCTCTAGGAAGTGGATGATGGACATGCACACAACCCAACACAGCGCTCTCTGTCAGTTTGGACCGGCCAACATGTTTAACTTGGCTTCTGCTGGCTCAGCGATGCAGGATAGGCTCTAGTTGGAGAGAAAAACAAGAATTTCTGTTCAAAGTCCCTGCTTACTTGAGCCTGAACTCAGACAGATCAGTTTATTTTTTGTGTCAGACAAAATCGAAAAATATGCAGCAGTTTACCGCTCACTCTGCTCTCCTGTCAACCTTTGGCACTTAATATGTTGTAAAGAAAATACCATCTGACTGCACGCCAGATCAGATTTGTTAGACAATTAAATCCTCATGTGGACCATAAGACTACCACAAGACTAGTGTATAAGTAAATCACTGGAAAAGGTTATGTGATAAAATCAACTAAGCATCTTAAGAACTGACAAAGAAGGTTTTCCTTCGTTGTATTTCATAGATTTGAATCCAGTCATCTTGAAAATGACAAGATGGAAATGCTGCTGACAAAAGAATTAGATAGGAGCTAGATTTATGCAGCGTTGAGGGCTGAAGTTTGGTCAGCTTATGGAGGCCTCCTTTCGTGGCCGGGGGGAGTGTTTTTCCAAGACCAAATGGATGGTAGTGACATCCCCACAGAGGTCCACACTAGTGAGACCACCTGCATGTGCTGACCAGACTGAACTAAGACTCAACACACACTGCTGTCACACGGGCAGACATCGAACGCATTTACATCCCAGGGATTTCAGTTCACAGTGCAGCACTGACTCAAATTAACTCATTGAGCGCTGACACCCAACTGAATGCAGAAGGTGAGACATTGCTCAGAGCTCCTCTACTTGTGCCGTTTTTGTGGTTAATGCTTAAACCATGCTCACATTATTTCATCTTCTAATTTTACAAATCTGCCCCAGACTCCCAGGAGTTGCAGCGCTAACAACTTTAAGTGTTTTTTTTCTCTTTCAGTCTCACAACAACAAAAGAAGATTCCTCCAAGAAATCAGTTTTCACCTTCAGTCTTACCTCGGCGTAGGCCAACTCTCCTGGAAGTGAGCAGGAAAAACGATCTTATCGCGGCTATATCCAGTCCTAGATTCTTCTCCAGCCTCTGTGCTCCATATCTACGCAAGATCCTCTGAGCTCTAAATCCAGGGCAGTCAGCCGTCTCTACCAGAGCTGTCAGCACGGGAAGAGCCCATATCAAAGCTACAACTGTAAAAAGTCAGCGAGCTGTCTGCGTACATGGGAGAGAGTGTTTGAGGGAGGTGTGTGAGTGTGTACATGAAGGAGCCCAACCAGATGGTCATCCCGCCCTTGTCTCTCTCACACACCATTTCTCCTCCTTCTTCCAACCCGGCCCTCTTAACCCCAGCCCGGCCCCTTAACCTCGGAGCAGCCAGTCACGGCGGTGTTCAGCAGAGCAAGGCGTCTCTCCTTCGCTGACCCTCCCCTCGTACTTCAAACACATGCTCCCAAATGAGAACCACCGGTAGAGCTCTCAGGAACTGCGCTTTTAACTAGCACATCAGTGATGGCAGAGCTCGTTTTACCACACTAACCGCCCCCACATCCACAACAGCTTTCACATGACATTCTTCTTTCTCCTTCCCTATCAACGGCTCAAAGATGTGGGGAAGGCGGTGAACATCGCAGCCAGGCTTCAGTTCATCTGGTGGTCTGTCTTCCTTTTCTTTCGCGCTAAAACGTAACTAAGTTGCAGAGAGGCGTTCGCTAACTGAAGCTTTATGATTAGAGAGCTGATAGATCAAGTGAACAAAAGATGCTTTATGTATCCCACAAGGAAAAATGCCTGCTAAGCTCCACGACAGCTCGGATCGGCCGCAGAAATAACTTTTCCCACTGACTGAACATGGTGTCAGCACGTTTACGCGAGAACAGGCCTCTAACATGTGACAAAGCCGGTATAATCGGCTTAACTTTGTCTGAGCCGGAGTTAAAAATATCCAATATTGTTTCGCTCAACTTTGTTAAATCCTTCAAAAATACATACATGTAACAGAATCTTGACTTACATCAGAGATTTATAATATAGTATTTAATAGTTCTAAAATCATATATGAAGAGTGACTGTGTTCAAACAATGAGATGCACAATCATAATATTTAGCAGCTAATGAAAGAAACCTCAGTTGCTTTCAACCCTTCTTTTTTTTTTTGCCTTTTGCATAAATTAGAACAGGAACTTCAATTCAGAGAGGGTCGACCTCTGCCTCTCCTTCACCTCTGCAGGAATGTCAGAACGCGATTCCCTTCCTGTTGCCTCAGAAAACAAAAGTGACCAGTTCGGGTCAAATTCTGGACAGTTGCGCCTTCTTTTGCGTCCTTCTGTGCTCGTTTGGTTGCAATGTCAAAGTGTTACTTTCACCACCGACAGGACAGGTTTACAGTGGACATAACTGTGAACTAGAGGTTCCTCCTTTTCAGTGGGGCTTTTGCTGCAAAGTGTTAACATACTTTAAGACTGTAAAACAAAGCAGTTGAACATTTTACTAGGTAGCAAGGAATCCATTAAACAGCTAGAATTGCTTTCTTTATAAACATTTTAGCAGCTGTTTTAATTCTGTGGATGTGACGTCAGGAGCTAATTCTGTGAACTGGTTTTTTAGTAGCCGATTAATTTAACAAGATTTAATAAAGTCGGTAGTGTTATGTGGCATGTGACATAGTTTTAAATTATAGACCAGAATTGTTCATTTAAAATGACAATTCTGTCCACAAGTTTGCTGTAAAGTCTGCACTCTCCTTTATTGAGATCCCAGATCCCAGAGGCATGACTGACAGCATTTGGCTGAGTGGCGCTTCTTTTTCCATGCTCTGCACACCCGCATGTATCTCACATTCACAACATCACGTGCTGAAGTATCACAGCGTGGGTGTTGAGGGGTGACTGTCATTTAAATACCTGTAGCATACACATGTAGACAATCATTTAAGAAAATAGAGAGGAAACTGATGAAAATCGGCGCAAGTACGGCTGTGTTTGGGTGTGTGGACAAAGCCATTGTAGCAGCCAAGGCCAGGGAGGAGAGGTGCCTTTTCACAGCAAACTTCAGGCCTTTGTGCAGGTCCAAAAGGCTCAGCACCCTGCCCCATTAGCAAGTCTTTGAGGGGACAGGCAACACAATGTCCCCCCACAATGGTAGGATTCATGAAATTCAAAGGTGGTCAACTAATCTGGAGAAAATTTGCAAGGAAATAAAATTGTCAATATGAGAACAGAATTGTTTCTTAATTCCTTAACACAAAGAAATCAATCGGTTTATTTAATGCATAATTTTAAGGGTTTTCCCCCTTTCTGACAGTATACATTTCAAAGTGATTCTCATTAAAGTTCAAGAGGCTACCACACACGGAAGTTTAAATGTGTGGACTTTGACAGTGAACTAAGGTGCAAGCATCTATTTAGAGGCAACTGGATTATGTTTAGTCACTCACGGGAACCTGCATCAGAATAACAACACCCCAAATATCCCTCTGTGATCATACCACTCTAAAGTTAGAAGTAGCTAGCAGCACAGTTCAAGGTTCACCTCAGATAGTTGAATAATATAAAGTTGGACAAGTCATGCATCCCTGACCCTTGACCCTGGAGAGCACCAGATGACCCATAAATCTATGGCCCCGGGGGCTTTACGGCCCATTCCCCTGTCATAGCCACAACGACCTGAACAGCATCTCACACCTGGTCTGCACCTTCTCACCGCTGTAAAAGAAGAAGAGGAAAATAAAAACACGCCCTCTGCTAGCGGCGAGGTAGTCCGTGACCAGCATGCCCTGACAATGACAGGACAGGGGTGATCGTCATCAGAACCAACGCCCAACGATAAAGCCACATTCTTCTCTGGTCCGAACACGTCCCCAGAGAAGGGGACCCATAAAACCAGGCATCTAGAGTCAAAGCTGAACTCTTCAGCATCTCACAGTAAGCATGTAATACAAGGCAATCTGTTTAAATGAGTCAAGGTTTGGTCTCAAGACATGCCATAAATTGCGGTACCTAAGGGGGCAAAGGGAAGGTCAGTCTCTGACTTACAGTCATTGGTGACCATTGTTGAGAACAGCTCTCACTGGTGTGTGAGCTACCTTATAAAAAGTAGGCATTCTCAAGGTTTAAATGACTTGCCAACGGGTATTAGCAGGACACAGGCCCAACAAAAGCTTCAGTTATAAAGGCCAATAAAAGCCTATCACCCTACTGTAACAACAATCCTTTTTACGCCTTGAAAGAGGGAGGAAAAGGTCAACTGGTGGAGCAGCCAGCGCACTGATATTGACTTAGCTAGATTGGCGCTGACAAACTCAGGTCAGACTGTGGGCTTGTTAGCCCTATAACCCTCACATAACCCCCTTTTTTTTTTTACTGTTTCACTCTGACACATTGGAGGCAGCTGAGGGCACAGCTTAGAGCTAAGCTTAGTTTCTGACAAGAGACATTTGTAAAAATTAAAGCAAAATATCTACTCACTTGACACTTGACCTTAAACACCATGAGTGATGAAAAGGAGAAAGCTAAATGAGGAACAGAAAGAGTTTCGGGTTTTATTGGACTTAATTGGTAATGAGTTGTGGTTACATGAACTTTTACACTTTGGATGAAAGTTTAAAATGATAACTCACCAAATGGGAACACACGGAAGGCCACACTGCTTATATAATAAGGCTTTAATCAAACTTCTGTTGTTTCAAAACCAATGATGTTATACTTGTTAACTAGATGATGTAAGTTTATCCAGTTGTGGTTTTACGTAGCAGCAGGACTACATGTCTACCTATTTATTCCTGCTTGCTGTAACGCTATTCTATTGTGTCATGTATGATGTGATACATGAATCTCCAGGACATGACGTGCCACATCCCTGAGCTAAAGCCCGGTGTCAGGAAACAGGGTGTTTCTTCACTTTATTGTGCGTACGCTACTGTCTAACTGCATGGCCAAACATTGCAGAGACGTATGATCGGCACGGGTCATATTTCACCCTCGATTTGACACCCTCTCACCTAGTTGTAAAAGCCGGACCTCATTGGGAACAATGGGAAGTGGAGCGACAGAGCTCCTGGGGCTGTTAAAGAGAGGAAGCCCCTTTATTTGAGGATGCTATAACTCAACAAAAGCCTGTGGCTGTCTGCACACAGAGCAGGCCGGGGATGAATGGGGCTGCTCTTACACTACACACTTGTGCTAACAATAGCAGTGGATCAGCAAAGGGCAAAGCCTGCCATGTGTGGTCTCCGTGGGCAAACTGGGATGAGTGGAGATATAAAATTACAAAGCAGCCCCATTAACACCTCGAATCACCGTGTTCAACCAACGAGTCTCGGTTTTATCATCAGTTTAAAGGTTTAATATTATCCTTGAGTGCTGTCGGGGTTTCCGCGCCACGTGAGAAGGTTTGTTCGCTCCTGGTGAAACAGCACCCCGTCAAAGACCAGGTTCAACACTCATAACCTCTTGAGACGCAACTGAAGTTTTTGTTTATGACCTCATACTTACAGAGAGTGCAATTCACACACAAGTTAAACTTCACACCTCACACATCTGGGATTTTTTTTTCTCCACTTTCCTCGAAGTTCAACAGTATATCCTTCATATGGCAACACAGCTATTTCCTGTGTCTTTCGAGCCCCCCCGGGCTCAAACGGACACATGAACGAGACCGCCATAACAGGCAATGCTTGGGCGTGAGCGCTCCTGGCCGGTCGTTGCAGAAGCAGACGACGCAGTTTAGAAAAAGAAAAAGGTTGACAATTCCCACACGTGGAAGCATTTTCCTGAGCCGCATGGCTTCAAAAGGCAAACCGTGGATTCCGACAATACTCCGAAACAGTTAAGAGCTGCTCAGTCAGGATCCCACTAATGATTAACATTCCTGAAGAAACGCTCTGTTACAGTCTTTTTAGAGCGTTCTAATTAAACACATGCTCCAGTGCCACAGCACAGAGGGAACTCTGACAACTGCGAGCGGGGATGCTTCTTTCCAGCTCTGCTTAATTGGACACAATTTAAGTCATTAAGGTGGTAATAAAACAGCAGAAAGAGCAGACGAGAGGCCCAGTGATCTGTCCTGTAAGGCTCCCTGTGGCTCTGATGTTGTTGACCCTTTCACCCCCTCATGTGACTCACATTAAATTATACAGAAAAATGTCCAGCTGGACGTTCAGTCCAGTCTGAGGAGAGACATATTAAGTCATCTGTTAGATACGTCAACTGTATTTGCATGTCTGAGGAGGACAAAGCAGCTGTGCATGTTTGGAGATCTTATATACTGACAGGCAACCTTAGATGTGGATATGTCTTGTCACAGTTTTGCACGTTAAAAAATAAATAATGTTCATTTGTAAGAACATATGCAACAGATTGTGGGGGTTAAAGTGAACAGATCATGAAATCAACAACCTCTGTTTCATGTTATTCTCTCCTCCACCTGTATAATCCCGTTATAATCCAGCGTCTAACAGAAAAATCCATACAGTTGTGAAATAAAGCTAGTGTCCACATCTTTTTTTCCATCCAAGATAATAATAAATGTTACGGCAGACCCATCCAACAACTTCAGGTCAATGCTCTAACTTAGCTAAGTACTCCAATCTTTTATTTTGATCTAATAGCAGGTTTAGATCTATTGTACAGATGAGATGGCCACGGTGACAGATTAGGAGATCATAGATGGTCTGAAATGGTATGTATGGTACTGGCTTGCTTGTGTTTAGTAAGGCCTAAAAGAAAATGTGAGACAGCGTGGGTCGTCTGTTCTCTGGCTTCTTTATCTTTAGTCTCTCAATTGTTACAGCTGTGTGTGCTCTGCATTCCTATTGCTCAGTTGTCTCTGATATGCGCCTCTTTTTTTTGTCAGTACACTGTCCCAGATGTGGAATGAGTGGAATGAGTAGCACAATTAAAGAAATCCGTTGTTGTGCATGACACCCATTTTCAGTACAGACAGTAGTAGATGTAGTATAAACCCACCATTAGGTAGCATGAGAAGACTTAAGTGAATGCAAAATTCTGTATATATGTAACTGTCTATATAATGTCAAACCCTAATGCTTGCCTCGTATGAAGTTTGAGACAAGCTGGAGTACAAAAGCTCCCTTGTAGATAGTTGAACCAGGATGTGTGCATGTTGTACTGTATATATAGTGAGGTCCTCAGTCGGTTTATCAGCTATACAGAGCAGACATTAGTGGCTGGGATGTCTGTGGCTGTGTCTGTATGTGTGTATTGGCACAACGCATGTGAGAAATGGAAAAAGAGACACAACCGGCTGCCTTATCACCCTCCAAATTACGGCCACCGGTCCTCCAGGGCCTTGCCTATTCTTAGAAGCCTGGCATGTAATATGTCAGTTTCTGTCAGCATTGGTGTGTTATTTTTGGAGCCGCTAATACTGAGGTCACTAATGACACCGAACCATTTTCAGCCCTGGAGCACGTGACAGAGTGGGGTGTCCGCTGCGTTTGATTTTCAGAAATAATAATCCTTCCCTTGAAATCTGAGCCGCCCTTTCAAGATCATAAAATCCGAAATGTGCGTGTGCCCTCCGACTGGACGCATGCACAGATGCGCACATCTGCTGAGCCGCCGCTCTTGTTTTCTTTGGGAGCCCAGCCCCTAACAGGAAGACAGTGTGCGAGCATAGCAAACAAAAGCCCGGCTCTTTGAACTGGCCTCTCACTAGGAGATGCCGTCAGGCTGTTGTGGCCAAACGAACTGTTTTCTGTGTCTGCTCGGTGAGCTCACCGTGGGCCTCAGACTGCCGCTCAGCAAGACATGTCCTCAGCTGGCCCTGGTCAGTATTAACCCATCTGTATGTAATCCAGCAACACCTACTCACACTGTAATACTACATTTCCTCTGCGTGGACAGATTATAGGCGATTACAAGGTAGCAAATACTAAACACAGGTTAAATCCAGTGACTGCAAATTTGAAAGAGCTGTCAGTTCAAGTATGGGGAAATCAGACTATTACAAATCTAAAATAAGAAATCAAAATAAGTGTTTCTGAATTTATTTTCATTATAGGATTATATGTACCCAGGGCTTAACAATTTACTTCTATTTGTTTACACATGAATCAGTTTAAATGAGTTTTTGAATTATGGATCTGTGTTTAGGCAAGACCATTGTACCCAAGAGCACAAACTAAAATACACTGGAAGATGCACAGATGTGATTTATGGAACTATAAAGAATCATTTGTCATGCAGAGACACTAATATTAATGTCCTCTTGCCTTTCACATCGTCAATATTTGATGTTAACTGCTTGCTTTTTTATTTATTCACTTTAAAAAAAAGTTGATACAAGGGCGAAATGACTATGCTGGTATATATAGTTAGGTATTTTAAGGTTATTTTAGCTTTTTATCAAAACATAATGAATTTATAGTCATGTCATGAACATCTCAGCTCTAATTTCAGAGAATTCGCACCTAAACTGGAGGCAAGGCAAGGGTCTTATGAAAACTTCACTAAGTTCTGATAAACATCTAAAATAACAAAAATTGTGTCAATGTCCTGTGTCCTATATATATGGACTGAACTGTATCTGATTGTATTTCCTCCTTGGATATATTATTGCTGTGCCACTTGTGCTTGTGTTAGGCCCAAACTCAGTATATTTTAAACACAAGGAGTCAAAGTACACATACTAGTGCTCACAGCCTTGTAGTAGGTCCAGACTTTATTATGAGCTACTGACAGAATCTCTAATGCTTCACTCTGAATTTAAAGCAAGTGCCAGAGAGCATATCTGAAGGAAAACTATTAAGGAATGAACTCACATGAAAAAAACCTTGTCTCCTTTGAAAAACACAGAAGAGAAGAACACCTATTTAAAATGTCCCCCACCTCATTAGCCGGAAGGAGATAATGTGTTGATTTATTGCTTCGTGTTCCTGGTAATCTTCTCATGATTTATTTCAGGAAATACTTTGAATGACTAATTGTAATCAAATTCAGCACTGCGGCCAAACCGGGCGCACGCGTTTTTTTGTCCAGACCTGATTAATGACACGGTAAATGAGGGATATTCTGGCAGACACCCAGCCACTGTCCCTGCAGTCTGTAACTGTAACCTTTCTGAAAAATCTCAGGAAATACCTTTGTTGTCAGTCCAAAAAAAAAATCCCTCACCCTGCGGGGTCCACTTATAAACCCTGCTGACCTTTTCCATATCATCCGCGCTCACCGACTCCACCCATGTGACAATGCCAACAGGAGGAACAAGAGCCACAGGAAGGGGTGCGGGGGGAGGAGTGTGCTTTGCATATTTCCAGCCAGGGGTCCGGAAAGCCTTAACTGAATCCCCTGTTGTGTGCGGGGGAAATGAGCCGGGCTTTTTAATGACTATCTCAGCGTAATATGTTTTCTTTTGTTTCTAGCCCTGTGATGCTGCGATTGCTTGGATGGATCCCCACAGAAGAAGGCGACAGAGGGAAAACAAACCCTCCTGCAGGCCTCCCGCTCCGTGTCAGGGTGGGTCAGATGAACTTTCCAAAATCTCCATCACTAAACTTGCTGACATTCGGTATCTTTACATCTGTTATTCCCCTTTATCAAAGACAGGCATGCTGATAATAACCAGCTTTGCAGCGCCGTGGTTATTACGCAGTATACGTCCCAGAGCTGAGCATCATGCCTATACATGGCGGTGATAATGAAGCATGTGTGTCGAGTATGACTTTCATCATCGCGGTGGTCTGATGGTTTGTCCCACAATTATACTGTGTGGTTACCAGAGATGTGCTGGGGCATTAAACTCCAGTATGCGAGCCAAACCCGTTTTCCTCTAACATCATCCTTCAGCTCCTAATAAACAGAGTTGTGCCTGGAAGCGCTAAATCACTAACTACCTTTAATCACTTAAGAATAATGCTTAGCATGTGGATCCAATGTGTGCCACCGCTTCAGGCAGATCCCACTGACTCTCATACATGATGCCGTTTGAAAGTGGAGGGAACTTTACTGCACTGCAAGCACAAAGCTATAAACTCTGCTGCAGCATCCACGATGGCTGCCTCCACACTGTAACAGTGCCCTAAATTTGACCATCCAAGCCACCGTCCATTCGGGCCAGGCCCAGTGACCACAGATTCAGGGACCACCGGCGATTAAACAAGTCATATTTCACCCGATCTCCTGCCAACCTACCACAAATAGTTTACAGTCAATGGACTCTGCTCTCTGGAGTTTGTCTGTGGCAACTCGACTCCACGCCACATCTCCCCGTCCAGAGCCATGAAAGACTGGCCTCCTCTGACAGCTCCTCACAACACACGGCCCTGTCCCGCTCTGCTTTTAGCCCTGCTGCGGTGAGCTGGACCACGTCTGTGGATAAAAGGCTGCCAGAGTGTTTGGCTTGCAGGCGATTTACACGGACGCAAGGGTGATTCATTCTGGCTCTGCACAAACAGGCCTCTGTGTACATTTCGCCGGTACTGGGCTTTTAAATCAACAGTGGGAAACGTATACACACGGGCACTGGGACTTACATTCTGCTCATTCACACTCAGCTGGGTGTCTGCCACACGCGCATATACACTCTCTGACACCTACCAACACTCGCTCACACACACACATAGGTGAACACTTTGTCTCTGTCCATCGCAGACAAACACACACACACCGAGACATGCCCCACTGTTTATGTCTGCAACTGTTTTCATTTGTGTGATTTGTTTCCACCTCCACCGCTCTCACTGCGTACTGCTGATGTTACAAAGTGGGCATCTTTCGTCGAAAACTGCATCATTAGGTGCGCCTGTGCAACACAGACCTTTCTTTCAGCGTTTAACAATGCACTCAGTACTAAAATAAGCATTCAACATAATCCACCTTCATTAAACCAGTACACGCAAACATCGCGTTGGCTGAGGGGAATCAGAACGTTTTCCACGGCTGTGTCCAAACAACGCGAAGGCCAGCTATTTTATTTATTTCCTTCTTGCGTTCACACACACACAAACAAAACAATCACACGACAACACACTTTAAAAGTTGTTAGGATTCTCTCGCTTCGGGGATGAGACGTAAACGAGCACCCTGTGACATGTGGAGCCGCTCCAAATCCCTCCACTTGTAAATCATTTAGTCTATAAATAAGCTAAAACTCTGACAGAATTCTCCCCTGCAGCGGATTATTAAGAGTATACACTCAGCTCACATAGGCCCCCACACATGTTTCTCATGCTGGATCATCTAAATGTTAATACCTCCAGCTGTGAAGTACGAAACGTAGGTCTTAGTGTACATGTAAGTATGTGTAAATCGTTTATTTAGCAACGAGGAAATTGCATTTGATGTCTAATTCTTGCTTGGGTGTATGTCTTATTTAACTCCGGGCTGTACTGACAATAGCTGGCTATCTTTGTTTTATTGTAAAATAAAGATTTAGGTTTAAGTAAAGTTGGATTTGTCTGTATGAAGTATTGTGATTCCAATGATGCAATGAAGCTGCCAACATGCAGTCTGACCACTAGGTGACACCACCTCCTTGGTTCTGCTTTCTGTCCTCCCTGTATCCGCAGAGCCACTCAAACTACATATTTGTGTCATCTTAATTGTTCAATGTCCCCAAAAAACAGAAAAGGAAAAGAAAATGAAAGTGCTCATTTTTGAAACGTCTGGCGTTTGATGAAAATGTAGCTATATTTGTTTCAGAAGCTATTTCCATTTTTTCTTTTTTACTTTGAAGTGGCAGAGTTGACAATGTGCAGAACCTGCAGTTCATCTTCCTCCTTTATACTGTCAGCTGGCATTAGCGTATAGTAATAAGAATTATTTAAGCGTATTTCCACTTGAATTGCACTGCAACACCTTAAATCACTTAAAAAACAAAATATGTCCAAATATTATGCCATATCCTGCATCTGCTGTCCTTTCACCTATAGCTACCAGGCTTTGGGCTGAACTGTCCTGGGATCTGCAGGGCTCTGTTTTCATCAGCTGTGGTCATAGTGACAGATTTCAGGCCAGTTTGACTCTGCTCTCTTGCTCTCGCACTGAGCCAAGTGCGGCTCTGTCATTCAGATCCAAAGAAGGCATGCACAGGATTTAATGGCTTCTGGTGATATTTAGTGTGGTCCAATGAGAGCAAAATATTATTTCAGACAGCCCTGGTTAAATATAACAGTAACTGCTCTCCTGTGCCTTGTATGTTTGGCACTTTCTAACACAGCTGAGGGTGGAAATGTTTGAAACTTGAGGGCGTGCCGTTGATCTCCAAAGGAAACTCTTTATGGCATGTTTTGCTCTGTGAGAGGTCCATATGGAGTGATGAATTCACTCTAGCAGTTTCTAGTGTTTTTCTGTTTTTATTCAAGGAGCTGAAGCTGTGATGAAAATGGAGGCCTATATCTTTCAGTTTTGAAACCAACCAGGGAATTTCAGAGAACAATGTGATTATCACTGACTCATAAATATTTAAAAATAAGTTATTCTAAAGAGAAACAGATTCCCAGCTATATTCACTTATTAAGATCAAATTACTTTTAGTAGTGTTTTTTTTGTTTTGTTTGTTTGTTTGTTTGTTTGCAGCCGGTCCACTTTTCAGGTCTTTCTCACCTTATCCATCATGATTAGAACTGGAGAAAGTGAGAGTAACCTCTCATACAGTATGTGGCCACGTTCACCCTCACTCAACAGCACTCTCGCTATATGGGGCCTGCAGTGGTGGACAGACAGCGGTCACGGAGCGTCGACCAGTTGTCACCAAAGTGACAGGCGACAGCTGAGTCCATACATCTGGAGGCCCCAGGGACTCCACACTTCCACACGTCCGACGTCTCTGACCAAGTTTTTTTTCTTTTTTTTTTTTTTTCAAAGACACTGTGTGTGCGGTTACTTTGGCTGGACGCGCAATGAAAATGAAACGTGTCTCTTTGGAGATGTTGCTGCGTAAAAGCGCATAGTGGCGTTGTCCAAATGAAAACAGATATGCTGACTTTTTTGGCTGCCACCGTCAGCATATGGTCTCTTCAGACCTCTATGTGAATGTTTTA
>JASGAT010382275.1:0-22696 GCA_030220025.1 Chelon auratus
CCCTCAACCCATAGGACCCAAAGGCCCCCCACTAACAACATTGTGTTGCCAGACACCACAGGACACCCTCAGAAGGCCCATGTCCATTCTCTGATGAGTCACAATTGTTTTGGAGGCACAAGGGAGACCTACACAATATTATAGGAAGGTGGTCATAATGTAGTGCCTGATCAGTGTAACTCTGTGTCTTAATACTGAGAAGTAACATAACAGAGATTTATGTGGTACATAAGTTCAATTACATGCATCATTATCTGTGTCTCATTTAGTTATTATTTAGTCTTAGAGACGGCTGTCACCTCTGATGAGAAGCCAAGAAAACTCTAGGTTCAGCTCATTTTAATTAACATCCATCAATCACAACCTCAACGCTTCACTCAGAAATCTTAATGTGTTGGTGATGTATTGTTTTTCTTTCTTCCAGTCGTTAGATAACACTTGCATGTTCCAAGTCTTTAAGAGTAAAAATTAAAGTCAGTCATGCTTGATAAAAAATGTATTAATTAATTAATATAGGGAAAGAAAGTCAAAGTGCAGCTGTGCTTTAGTTCAATGTGTCTGTCTTGCATGTCTCTCTCCACTGCTCAGAGAGCCACAGGTGGTTAACTGGAAGCTCGTAAACTGTGGCGTAACTGCTGAAAAACAGGTTTGAATGCTGGGTTTATGACGAGTGCTGACAGGAGGAATGCTTCACAGGTTACACTTGTGTGCGCCGTGCCGTTAAAGAAAGTACAGGTTCCAATCCCGCCTCTCTGTCGAGCACAAGCTCCCGGGAGTGCATTGTTATTATTGTTGCCCTGCAAAGAGCCCCACCGGTTGCTTCACTGCTGATGTGTTGTCTCTGTAAGAGAGTAACAGAGTTGAAAGGAATCAGATCAAACTGCTCATCTTGAGGATGAGCCAACGCATGGGTCTCCGCATGCCAGCCGAAACTGCTTCTTTATGAATGGTGCCGCTTACCTTTGGTGATTACATCATTTTTCTCTGGGCCATTTCTTTTTGTGAAGAGAGAAAAAACAAAAAACAGATCAGCTGCACTTCATTAAGAGAAGACACAGTGTCACCTAGCGGCTGACTCCTGCAATTACAAAGCTTTCTTTTCAACTTACAGGAAATATATATATATTTATATAAAGATATATATATATTGTTTTTTGTGGTAATAATTCTGACTTTTTCAATGCTCCTCGACATGAACGCATGTGTGATGCCCAGTGTGTGAACATGTATTTGCCTTGCAGCTATGAAAGCCGACCGTAAACGACTAAAAGTGGAGAAGGGAGACTTGGTGGGTCAGATGCAGCAGCTATACACAACACTGGAGAGCAGAGAGGACCAGCTGCGAGAATTCATACGCAACTACGACCAGCACAGAAAGGTAAAACAAACAGAAAGAGATTTATCAGTGTGGGTTTATAGGTACGACATCACTGGGTGCACATGCGGTCTCATAAGAGATATCAGCACAGTAGTGGTCATTT
The DNA here is from genome assembly GCA_030220025.1 of Chelon auratus. NCBI lineage: Eukaryota > Metazoa > Chordata > Actinopteri > Mugiliformes > Mugilidae > Chelon > Chelon auratus. The sequence continues at coordinate 1,482 of JASGAT010382275.1, forward strand.
TGAAGGAGAATCTAAAGCAGAAACTAATGCAGAAGAACACTAAAGGTCTTCTCCCATTCTACTATTCCAGTTGTCTCTTCTGGGCTACTATAAAAATATTAAAGTGCAACATAGTGAAATCTGCAGGAGAAGATCCACCTCCTCATCCAGGGAGATGCACCTTTAAGGAGCAAGATCATGACACTTCTTGTTTCCCAGTGATTCTACACGAATGGAAACATACTGTAATTTTAAAATAAATATTCCCGTTCTGACACAAGGCGCTCTAAATCCTGCACATCAGACGTCCTAATGTCCTAAGTGTGGCCCACATTTTATTATTACATACTTAAGGTAAATGGGCACCCGTGTTGTTCAAAAACCTAAAAGACTTATGTTTGCCACTCGTTAGGTTTCTTTTAAACTTTTAAGTAGCAGCTAGAACAGTCAGTTCCTGACTAAAACAATTTGTCATGTGGTCCCATGTAACCACCTCTTTAAAGCCTAGTTTGACGTGGATTATAATACATGATGTAGCTGTGTTGTGCATCTAGGCTCATATTTTGAGCTCTTCTGATCATTCAGAACGAGCCTAGCGGGAAGTAACGGGGACTGTGTGTGTGATTTCTGCAGGAGAGCGAGGACGCAGTGAAAGTCCTGGCAAAGGAGAAGGACATGCTGGAGAGGGAGAAGTGGGACCTGAGGAGGCAGACCAAAGAAGCCACGGAGCAGGCCAACATCCTGCGCTCTCAGATGGACATGAAGGAGAACAGGATTAAAGAGCTGGAGGCCGAGCTCACCATGGTGAGTCACCCTGCCCCGTGGACACGGTCTCGACTTAGCTGAACTAATTCAATCGCAATGGCATCCCCTATACACTGTTATCTGGTGTGCGTGGCTTGAATTCAAACAAGGTGTGGGCTGTGTACTGGTATCGGTTCAAACTCATGCTGAAAGCTGCTGCATATCCCTTCGTCCCTTTTCCTCTCTCGTAGCATTAAGTGTTTTTCAGGGCTGAAGAAGAAGTTCATGGCCTTTTTTTTTTTTCTTTGTCTGTGGTGCCGTGGTGATCCCTCCTAGGTACAGTCATCAGTCAGCCAGTGTGCCATTAATCTCTCTCTCCACCCTCCTTCGGCAAGTCACAGCCACCCACAGTTCCTCACAGCAAGCTGCATCACAGATCAGATTTGTTGGCACATCAGTGCCAGAGCTGCATCACTGTCAAGCAACCCGGCCACAAAAAAATAAAAAAACTAAACTTCTACTGACTTCTCTTCTCTTCTTCTTGTGCAATGTTATGTTGTAATTCTGACAATTGTCAAACTATTATTCTATACTTTTTCCTATTAAGAGATAAATAAACAACAGTAATGTGTTAATCAGATGCAACAAAACTGGATTTTGTTTTCCAAATACCCTAACATCCTGGAGTAATCTTTTGAACAGATCGAGTATAGACTTACATTTAGAAAAAAAGCTGGGCACTGTGTTGTTTTTTTTTACTCACATAATCTTTTTATTGGGGACTATTTTCAGCAGAGAATGAAAACTCACTTGATCCTCTTGTGGGAATTTGCAGGATGACGGGAGTGAGCATGATTGACTCGAAAGAAACTGTAGACGTGCTGGTGGCGATGGAAACATATATCTCCCAGTGCAACTTAGTGCCTCGTTGATGTGTTTGTAATAGTCTTTGGACAACGGTTTAGGCCTAATACACAGAGGAGCAAGTCTGATGGACACATCCCCTGTCAGGCTTTGGCTGCACAGTCTACTCCCTGTACAGTACTAAGAATCACTTCATTGTTAGTTTTGTTTTTGACAGCATTTGTTGGTTATAAGAAAAATGTTATTTTTTTACTTTCAAGACCCATAATTGTTTGAGCTGTGGCTCGCATGTGTGTTGATGCTTGTTTAGGCATAACATTATGACCACTGAGAAGTGTAGGTCTCCCTTGTGCCTCCAAAACAGTTAGCATAGGAGAGCAAAGGGAGAAGTGAATAACATTAACCATCTGTCTTGTATTGTATTGTCTTGACAATACAATGTTCTGCTGGGAAACTTTCGGACCTGGCAGGGACCCCACCCCACAGCAGTGACACTCCTTGATGGCAGAAGCCATCCACCTAGCAGGATGCAGACTGACACAGGCGCACACACACAAACAGTTTAGGAACAACTCGAAAAAAGGTGCTGAGCTGGCCTCCAAATTCACTAGATCCCAAACCCACCCCTCAACCCATGTGACCCAAAGGCCCCCACTAACAACGTTCTGTTACCAGACACCACAGGACACCCTCAGAAGGCCCATGTCCATTCTCTCATGAGTCTGAACTGTTTTGGAGGCACAAGGGAGACCTACACAATATTAGGAAGGTGGTCATAATGTTATGCCTGATGTGTATATAATGAATATTGTGTTTCACTTTAAGCTCATCCTTAGTTTCTCCTGTTTCCCAGGCAAAGCAGTCTCTGGCCACTCTGACAAAAGATGTACCGAAGCGACACTCCTTGGCCATGCCGACGGAACCCGTGGTGAATGGCAGTCAGGAGTGGGTGATGCAGGCTGACCTGCCGCTCACAGCCGCCATCCGGCAGAGCCAACAGACCCTCTACCACGGACACGTCACAGACAGACAGGGTAGGCTCTCGAATCCACTCTGCCTCGCCATCTCCACGCTGCTCGGTGTGGCTTTTTAGCAGCATACTAACAAAGGCTTTCTCTAAGTTTTCTCATACTAACTGCGGTGGTTTTGAACATGTGTGGATATGTATGTGTGTGTGTGTGTGTGTATGACACCTTCAGCTGTGGTTAGGATCAGCCCCTGCCACTCTCGCCAGCCCTCTGTGATCTCTGATGCCTCCGCGGCCGACGGGGACCGCTCGTCCACCCCTAGTGACATCAACTCACCTCGTCACCGGACTCACTCCCTCTGCAATGTAAGAGCTGCCTGGCCCCCTCGACCAAGTAATCACGCCTCCGCAATCTTCTGAGTATCTCCTGCTCTTTGTCTTCTCCTGTATGTGTCTGTTCCTCTGTCCTGTCAGCTGTATGGGGTTCGGCCTGCCTGCTTAGTGGTGGTGGTGATGGTGGAGTTATTCTTAAGGCAACATGTTGACGTAACAGAAGCCTGAAATAGTGCATTGTGTTTTTTTGCCTAGTTTAGTGACAATATAGGCAGCTCTCTCAATCCTACAGTACATATGATGATACAGTTAGCAGCTAGTTAGCTTAGCATAGGAGAGCAAAAAGCTAGTCAGGGTAGGTCCGGTCTGATGAAAAAGAAAGTGTAAAAAGTTGCTATAGCCAGGCAACTAGTGGCGACCCCAAGACATCACCGCACATTCAATAACACCAAGTAAAGCGAGATTTAGTTATTTGTTAGTGCTAGTCCTAGTCCAGTTTATCCATCTTCTCATTTAATTCTTCTCTAGAAGCAGAAAAAGCACATTTCATCCGTAGAGGATCTTCAGATTGGGTTTAGCAAACCTGACTCACGTGATCTCCTCCGCCCCATTCAGTCCATGGAGGACCTGGAGGACCAGAAGCGTAAGAAGAAGAAGGAGAAGATGACTCTGGGATCCCTGTCGCGGGTGTTCGCTCGGGGGAAGCAGCGCAAGTCACTGGACCCCGGCTTGTTTGATGGTACAGCCACCCCTGATTATTACATAGAGGAGGATGCCGATTGGTGATGCTCAGTGTGCAGGCGTGCGTGTGTGTTTGCGTGCGTGTTCAGTTTGCCTGGAACTGACTTTAAGTGTGTGTGTGAGGAGCGTTTTATTTGCGAATTTATCTGGAGGGGGGGAGGTAATTTTACAGAAAAGCCCTACAAGAGACTGCTATCCCCATAAATGTACAGTATATCACCCTAAAATTGTATGTTTGTAAATTAGATATATATTTATAGTTGTACATGTATGCATATGTACATATATGTTTACATGCATATAAATATATATATGGGGTTACTATTATGTGTAGACATGTTTATGCTGTATTATCTTCTAACTGTCTTAATGTTTTTTATAACTGGAGACTTGAAGGACTGCTGTTCATATGTACATAGGAGCTATTGTGAAACTAGTGTTTTACTGTAAATGTCATTTTTTTTTTTTTTTTTTTACTTCACAGTTGCTTTTATCATGCTTTGCAACGATTTCTACGTTTTATTTCTTATTCACGTTTTTTCCAGGCCCGTATTTTACTACAAAAGAGGAGATATTATCTGATCGGCGTTAAATTGGCCAAATTTTGGCTTTGAAATTTGCAGATCTGAGGTGTTGCTGTTACAGAATTGTCATCATATTCGTATTTATGCTGTTTCACAGTACCTGCTGAAATTTATTCACCACTCACAGCTCTGTGGGCAGAAGGCAGGTTTTTAGTGTAGCTCTCCTCATCCCTTTTTTATGATGAAAAGAATATTCTGAGTCACTTTAATTAGCGACTGGGCGACGAGGGTTTTCAGAGTCACTCTTCCACAGAAAACGTGATTGCACAGATCTGAATACACAGACACTTAGAATTACAGTGATGCATATTCAGGCACGCCTCTCGCCTGCTGTCAAGACCATGTGCAAGCCAGTGCCAAAGGTTTACCACTCATCTCTGAAAAATCTACGTATCATTCTGTCATCGTTAGCACCAGCCTCATAACATTGTTTATGTCTGACTCATTTCTTACCCAGAGCTGTCTAACATGTGCCAACTTGAGACAAAGGAATGTGCATTCAACGCATGCATGATCCCTCTGTGTTGCTTTGGTTAGACGTCCATTCACCACATATCAGATTAATAATCGCCACAAATCCCGTGTTCCTCCTGCTTTGCCTTTTTCTTTTTATCCTTTTAACTGATTTATCTCTCCTTGCATTATGAGTGCACGATTTTTTTTATTTCTTTTTCTTTTTTGTTTTGCTTTTCTTGTGTAGAATCCCTCCTCATTTCTTGCAAATGTGGCTCTAATAAATCTGTTAAATGCTTTGTAATTTAGGAACTGTTGCATAAAAGATGAAATCTATTGAAGTATTTTATTTAAAATGAGATAAAACAAGAGATACACTTCAAATATTTATCTGCTGCAGCTGTTGCAGCCAGATGTCGAGGAGGTTTTAGCATTTTCAAGATGAATTATAATTGAAATGAAATCTTATTTTAAAAATAAAAACTAGTAACTGAATACATCTTATGTGGTAGTTTTCTGTTCCATGAGTAATCTTGTTCTTGTGTCCCAGTCTAATGTGTCTCTCCCTCTCCTCCTGCCATTTCTAATGGCAACTCTCTCCTGCCAGTGAGTAACTCCTCATCTGTGATTACCAGCTGTCTGTTTCTGCACTCTGGGGATTATTCATATCACTCATTGGAAAATACAAGTTTGTGTTAATGTGTGTTTTTTTCGGAAACTCTTTAGAAAGATGGTGGAATGCATGCAGCATTTTTGTCAGCATGTGGAGACGAATCAGATCAACACACAGAGTTCATCCTGGATTCGTCGGTTCAGTATGAATCAGTGTCTCCTGTTTTTGAGATGGGCGGTTAACGGGCAGAAGCATGATGTTTTATGAATAATCCCTGTGTCTCTAATACATTATCCTAATGGTCTTAAGTCTCCTCATAATCATCGGATAGTATTTTAACACATTTACCAAGCATTGTAGATTTAAAACTGACCAAAACCGCTGAACCTTGATGAAACAAATAAATGGTTTTGATATTTAGATGCACTCAGGGATGGAGTTTAATCTGCTTTTAAATCTTGTTAGCCATTTCCATCTACTGTACAGTTCATTCACAACACTGAAACCCAGTGAAACTTTCTGGCACCATCTAGTGGCTTGTTGAGCTTACTATAAACAGAGCCACGTTTACTTTCTTCAAATGCAAACACTTTTAGACTTTTATACTTAAGGTTAGCGTCCCCTGCACTGTTAGATGTGGAGATGAAATTTTTTATCTTTATTTTGATGCCATCTGATTTGCCGTCAGATTGTCTCCAGATTAGTCATTTTCTTGATTTCCATATCCCTCTGACCCTGAACCTCTCCCGCACGCTACGCCATAACTTCTCCTGACCAATCCAGACTCTGACAGCCTCACACAGCAGAGCCTGTCTGATGGAGAAGAGCAGCTGGACCGCCTACAGCAGGCGGAGCTCACCCGAAACACGTGCATGTCAGTGTGGAGGGCAGGTGCAGTCCAGGCCTGGATGGAGGTTGTCATGGGAATGCCCATGTACACCCGAGCCTGCTCTGAAAACGTCAAAAGTGGCAAGGTATGCCTTTGGTACATCTGGATAATTTGGTGTTTGTTTGCTTTTTGCATAAAAACGGGGCATTGTTTAGCCGAGGACAAAGAACTGGATTTCTGCTTCTTTAGGTGCTGCTAGGCCTGACAGATGATGATTTAGAGTTGGGTCTGGGCATCACTAATCCAATTCATCGCAGGAAAGTCAGACTGGCCATCGAGGATTATAGGAGAGCAGAAGGGGAGCAAGGGTGAGTAACAGAAAAGAAAATACTCAAATAGGATTAAAATAACTGATCAGCAGCAGTGCAATGAAACTAATTTAAATGATAGATTTTAGTCACATGTATTTAATTGAGTATTGCTCCATAATTGTATAATAATAATTAGTGTACTTTTTAGTCCACTACATTTACAATTATTTACTTTCACACTAATGCATATTTTTGTAATAATCCTTAAACACTTTCATGCTGTACTTCATACGCTGGACTTCTACTGAGTGGTTTCCAATGTGTTACCGCTACTACCACGCTACGTTACCTGCTGCTCATCTCCTTCTGATAATCTTCTAGACTATCAAAAGCATCTGAGCTCGACCATCACTGGGTTTCAACATCGTGGCTGAGCGACGTGGGGCTGCCTCAATACTCCCAGACCCTCCAGGCTCACTTAGTGGACGGACGAGTGCTGAACTCCCTCAGCCGCAGAGACCTGGAGGTCTTCCTCAACATCAGCGACCAGTTCCACCAGACTAGTCTACTTCTGGCAATCCAGCTCCTGCAGATGCTCGGCTTTGATAAAGAGGTCAGACTGTAGAGACTGCAGACTGTTAGACCCCCATCCTCCCCTGATCTCTTCTTGTGTTTTCATTAGCCCCTGCCATCTTAGCGCTTGCACTGTTACCCGTGTGTTCTGCTTTCAAAGGCCCTGCAGGCACGGCGGACAAAATGTGATCACCAAAACCGGGACCCCATTGTTTGGACATGCCACAGAGTGATGAAGTGGGTCAGAGACATAGACCTCAAGGTGGGTGGGGCGGTCAGTGATGGTATTCCCCTTTTTTTTGCTCTGGAGATTTCTGTGCCAGAGTGGAACCAGATACCACAAAGTATGAGTTTTTAGGAATCCCTCAAAAAATAATGATAGCTCTGTTGCTCTGATGCCTTAGGCTGCTGAAAGAATATAGAAAAAATAACAGTAGTGGGGGAAAAGAAGACCACACAACCTGAAGGTTTTTCTGGGTTTAAAATCACAATGAGTAATATTTTGCCTTTCTTGGGTTTTCAGCCTCCTATATTTTGACATGTTATTTTTGGCGCGTAGCAACAGAAACTAAATCACTTTTCTTGTGCCACAAAGAGAAACACTAAGTAATAAAAAAAAGCAGCTTTGTCATAGTTTGCCTATAATTTCCATCAGATTTAACTTTATGACCGAACAGACATTTTTAGCAGGACCATGGATAGAGTACTGAGGAACACACTGAGCGCATTTACGTTCTTGCCTCTTTGTTGTGCTCTTCAGGAGTTTGCAGACAACCTTCAGGGTAAAGGGATTCATGGCGCTGTGATGGCTCTGGATCCGTCCTTCGACACAGACGCCATGGCCAAAGCTCTGGGGATCCCCAGCAACAAGCACATGCTGCACCGGCACCTCTACGAAGAGTTGAAATCCCTCTCAGTCCCTCACAGGTAGATTAAAACGCTTCAGTCCTTGTTGCATACTTTCATATTTCAAATGCAATAGCTGATTTCATGCCTATTTTTACCATGAAGATAAACTTTAACATCAGGGATATGACGAATAAATGAATGACAGTGTCTTGTAATGTGTTCACAGTAACGCAGAGCAAGGCGCTGAGGTCGTCGGTCCCTGTTCGCCTGTGGCTGTGAACCGCTTTGCAGATGAGAGGGTGTCTATGAGAAGATCAGGAAAGGTATCACATCCCTGGAATATTAAATATTGAAATATACAGGGCCAAATCTTTGGAAGTTTAGATGCTTAAAATCTTATTGATCAAGCAATAGTAGCAGCAGTGGAGCTTCCAGTTGGAGTCAAATTCATTCTGCAGCAGGACACAGACTCAAATCACACAGCCAGAGTTATAAAAAACGATCTTTAGTGACAGTAGGAAGAAGCAGTGACTCTGATACAGTCTGGTGGCAGGTTACAGAAGAGAGACTGGGACATCTTAAAGCCACGGAAAAGCTGTGGTTAGATATCAAAGATGCTGAATCAACCTTCCTACCATGCAGTGTACAGAGCTTTTAATTAACTTTGCTTATTATTGATATATTTCTGCACAGTATTTAGTATTTGGTGAGTAAGTACCAAGTTTTAGCCAACATTTAGTGACACATTTTAATAATACATGTCTTCCCTGAGCTTTATTCCTGAGCAGTATCAGTGTTTAATTTGTCACATACATGCAATCAAAATTACTTGCAAGATTCCCTGGAAATGCTTCGGTTTTATACGGCTGACGAGTACTGTACCATTACTAACATGCTTTAACAAGTAGTGGTAGCGAAACACCATTACACAGTTATTAAATTACATTTTGACAACACATTGCTCCTTATTTGTGTAGTATAAGAAACATCCAGGCAAATCGTTTAAAAAGGATCTTACTGGGATGTTAGGGAGAGATGGTTTGAATGAAATGGAGGCATAATTCAAAACATTTTAATTTAATTTTAATTGAACATGTTTTTTTAAGAATGCGCAGTGAGAAAATGTTGTTAACCTAGCTGAGTACTCCTGTTTTTGTTGCTGTTTGGTTCTTTGTTAGAAAGCAGACAGGCAAACAGGAAATGAGAGACAGTAGATGGGAACATGCACCAGAGGCCTCTAGTTGGATTCAAGCTGAGGATGATGAGATTACACGGTCATAACGAACACTTAGGACTGCAGGACGCTCCTGTTTGGTATAGATTTTATTTGACGGCTTTACTTTTATTCCAGCAGATGAGGTTTCAGGCAACGTGCCACGCTTATATAAACAGGTCGGCGTCTCGATTTGGATGCAGTGTCTAAAAAGAAACTCCGCGTTCTCTTTTCTGCCTTTTTATTTTTCCAGAGTCCGCTGAGGTTACGTGCCAACAGCCACTCTGTGGAGCGAGGTCTGGGCTTCCACGGCAGCTGCGGCTCTCTGCCCAGAGAGGCCAGAGTGCAGGCCGTCCCCCGAGCCAAAGGCAGCCCGGTGCACACCTACAAGAGTGTTGAAATCACCAACGTCTGAACCAGCCTCTGCCATTGAGATATTTACCATTGTTTACAAGATAACTGTATCATAAAGACCTGCGCTTGATTTAAGAAGTCTTAAAGGAGTATATCATTTAATTTAATGATTCAAATGTATTTTTATTTGGACCAGCATAAGAATAATACATACTAAACAAAAAATAGAGTTGACTAAATGAGTTTTATATATTATTCAAAATGTATACTGACATCATAGATGAAAAGAAGAGAGAGGAATAACTGAAACCAGTGTTTGATGCCTTATAGGTCTTATATGATCTTAATAGGACTCTACATTATTACTATTTATTTACTATTCTAAACATGTTGGTTGTTTTTCCTGTTGTTGCACATGCAAGTAAAAGAAGGGTCATGATTGCATTATAGAGAACAAAGTATTTTAATACGGTTTTATTGTAGAGACGTGTATCTGCCGTTACTCTGACTCGATCAGGGCCCTGTCCCTCCTACATGGATAGTTAAATTATCTAGATAAGCTGAGGATTTGAGTGTATTATTCCTGGGGTTGTTAGAGTTACAACTCCTTAAAGCCAAATCTATAAAGTATTGTGACAAAGATCCTCTACGTGAACTTATTACATCGCATTCCTTCACTACTTTTGTCCAAAATGGCTTGCAACAAGTACATTCAACCCACCAAGAGCTGGATATCATCCAAAACTGCATCTGCTATAAACAAATATAACCATGCTCAAGTTGTTTAGAAATGTTTGGAGACATAAGTAAATGGTAGCAACCACAAAGATGACCTAAAGTTTAGGTACCTCGATTTAAGAAGATAGTATGTTGGCAGAAATAGTATTTTAACTGAGAACATGCTATTGGTTGAGCAATGGGTGCAATCTCTCTGTGTTATTATCAGCTTAAGTTTCATATATGAGATTTACTGACTAAATAGATATACAATTAAAAACATACAAAAGGCCACAAGGTTTGTATAAATTTACTGTGGTATGGTGGCCAAAAAGACACAAACTCAACCAATAAGATTCAATTACAAAAAAAAAAAAACTATAGCAAGGAAGACAAGATGTCTATTGACTATAAAAAATACTCATAGTCTAATTACATTCGTTGTTAATATCTCATGTCTGTCAGTGTGAAAATGTGGAAACCATAGACTGTAAAACAAAAAAGGACGCCATGACAGCTCCTCTAAACTGAAGCTGAAGCATGTTGAGCTCCCCCTGGTGGCTGTCTGAAGTATAAATTATAAGCCACGCCCCTCCTTAATAATGGATGGGACTTGGGCCAAACTAAAACGCTTAAGTACACCTCAAATAAACTAAATTAAATTAAATTAAATACATTTTTTTTTCAAAGACGGTAGCGTAGTTAATGTAGTGCTGATGGATAAGATAAGATAACAAGACATAAGACAAGATTTTATTTGTCAAACGCACAGTTATACATAGTATAATGCACAGTGAAATGTATTTTTGTACGTGCAGTCAGTAGTAAAAAAAAAGTAATACAGTAAAAACTGTAATAATTACACATAGCACACAAGATAAAAAAAATATAAGTATAAATATATAAGTGAGAAAAATAAAATAAAATAACGTAACATAAAACAACAACAATGGAATAAAATAAAATATAAACCGTAATCTTGAAATGTAAAGTTAAAAGAGGGTAGCTTGTATATACATGCATTTATAATATTTTAAAAAGCAGCTGCCAATAAAGTGCAGTAACACAGTGGTACTTAAGTCCAGTTAAGGCTCAGAGTTGAGCAGACGGATGGCATGGGGACAGAAAATATTCTTAAGTCTTTGTCTTCAGACAGTGGAAATGCTGGCCTGATGGCAGTAGGGAGAAGAGAGAGTGTCCAAGGTGACTAGGTTGTTCCAGGATCTTCTTAGTCCTTAACCTGCAACGTTTGGTGTAAATGTCCTGCAGGTTGGGGAGGGGGGTTCTGATGGTCAACTCCACTGAACAGACAACCCTTTTTAGGACCAGGACGTCCTGCCTTGTGCAGTTTCACATCCAGGTGGTGATGCTCCCACATAATACTCTCTATGGTGCAGGTGTAAAAGTTACTGAGCACCTTGAGAGGGAGCTTAAAGTCTTAAGGAGGTAGAGACACTGTCTGGCCTTCTTCACAATGGTGTTAAGGTGTTGAGTCCATGACAGGTCCTGTGAGATGGTCACTCCCAGGTATCTGAAATTGTCCACTCTTGCCACCTCAGAGTCACCGATGATAAGTGGATGTAAGATCTGGGTTGTTTCTTCAAGTGTCCATTTTTCAGAGAAGTTTTGTTCAAGTTTGACGCTATAAAAACAGGACATGACATCGTGATGATTGACAGGACATTACTGCGCACACTCTGGCTCCAAACATGGACATTAGCATCAGTTTGACCATTGAGAGGAAGTGGAGACGCGTCGTCCATTTTTTTTTTTTTTACAGTCTATGCTGGAAACAGTCAAAATATAGAAAAGCTCAAAGTAGAACAAAACGCAAAAACAGATGTAAAAAGTTTCTATGACTCTATTGTCCCATTGCATACTGGGGAATTTCCCAACACTCTCAGACCCATCCCATCCAAGAGTGCACTCTTATTCATCCAGGATTAACAAATCAGTCCTCAAACTGCCTCAATCACTTTTGAAGGACAGGGTCCTGAATGGCGTCACGGCACACTAGGAAGACAGCACCAGTAAAAGACACGAAACATATGGAAGAGCTAAATATATCACCAGTGTTACCCAGAAGTAGTTTTTGTTTATTTTCTGAAACAGCAGTTTGTAGCACACAAAACAATGTTTACTTGCAAAAGCTGTTGCCATCAGTGTTACTTAAATCTTCTGTGGTTTTTACTTAGATGTAAAAGATTTTACTTACAAAAATGCTCCTCTGTGATATGTAGATAAAATAAACAGCTGAATGTTTGATTATGAAACTGATAATGTATCCGACTGACTTGTCTCCAAGTGTTTATACTCTGTGCTCTAACACAGGCCAACGCTCTGTGCTCTTATGTTAGAAGTTATCAATGCAAGGGGTGTGAAGGTATATTTTGTACAGTAGTGTTGTGTCTTATAACAAAAAGCCATTCTTGAGCATGAACACACTCTTTAAATCTCTGGCTGACACCCTGAGGTCAGTTCAAATAGCAGAAAACAGGTTTGTCCACTAACTAGGCGTCTCCCCCAGTCACTAGAGAAAAGTTGTTTAAGCGGGAAGATCAGACCAGTTCAAACTTGTTTAGAGAAAAAAAGAACAAACTCAACTTGTGTTTACTCTTAACACACACAGCAATATGTACTTACATCTCAGCTGTCGGAGCGTTTCGATCACTCGAACTTAAAAGGTGGATTCATTATTAGCTGCTGTATTCAGTGCAGGCCTGTAATTGTTATTCATTAGGAGGAATGTGTTAAAATTTGTGTTAACAATTTTATCCAGATGTTATTTTCCTGAGAAGATTTTATGTGTGTTTGCAAGTAACACCTCTTTCTCTCTCTCTGTCTATAAAGTTTTTCTTACTTTTTGTCATTTTATTTTTCATCTATTTTTATTAACACTTATACAACCAAGAAAGCTTCATGGAAAGCGAGCTATTTCAGGAACACTTAAAAAGGAAATTATCCTTCAGATGTTTGTAATATGAGGGTTTAGCCTGAAACTATATTTATGAACTGAAAAGAAAGAAAGAAAGAAAGAAAGAAAGAAAGAAAGAAAGAAAGAAAGAAAGAAAGAAAGAAAGAAAGAAAGAACGAAAGAAAGAAAGAAAGAAAGAAAGAAAGAAAGAAAGAAAGAAATTCAGGCTCTGTACCAGCTCCACAGATGGATAACTTGAACAACCTTGGTTTCTATGGATAAGAGGCAATAGGGTGAATTTTGCAAATTGCGCAATATGTGTCCTTGTCCCAACATTAGGTCAAGTGAGACTGAGTTGATAATATGAATGGATATATGAACATGCCAAGGATGGAGCAGTGCAGCTTTTAATCTTGCTGTTATGAGGTTGCCTGATATTACAAACAGAAAAATGTAGCCTCTGCCAACACAAACATATATTTCACTGCACATTTGCAAATTCTTTATTGATCCACTTCCCAACATCTGAAAAACTCTGTATGATATCATACTTTTTTAGAAACACAGCTTCCAAAAAACAACCCTGCCACAAGACCCAGCTGTCCTGGAGCTTTCATTCCCAACAAGATCTTCCTCAGCTGAGGTCCATCTGTCATCTAAAATTAGATGGAGCAGGAGATCACGTGATACCACTGAAAGCTGCACCACAGTGGGCCTAATGGACCCGTAATGTGCATGAAGCCGTAATGGCTGAGACTATAAAGATTTTTGAAGTTGCTTTCTTAGATCCACGGTTTGTTTGCTCCTCCACACATCGAAGATGCAGCTTGCAAGTTTGATAGGTTTGTGTTCAGTTAAATTATGTTCACAGGTAAAATTATTTCTCTGTTAATCAGTCAGTGAGGAGCTGGTGCAAAAGCAAGCTGTTGGCATTCAGGTTAAAAGAAATCTGAAGACGTTCTCTGGGCTTTGGGAGGTTTTACATTACCTGAAAACGGCGTGAATCAAATGATAAATGACTGAGAAAGTAACTGGCAGAGTAATCAATAAGGACAATAATATTTCTCTGTGGCCATAAAAAATAAAAATAAATAAAAATAAAAGAGCAATAATGAGGCGAGTGTTCTTTTAAAATAAGTTTTACTTTTGCAGACAACCTACTTTTTTTCTTTTTTTTTTACTTTTTATTTTATTTTATTTGCATATAATTAGTTTTAATATATTCTGGGCGTGTCCTGGTGCCAATAATTCGTCCCCGCGAGGAAGTTTACCTGAGCAGCGCTAGGACCAAGGGGAAACGAAGTCCCTTTACAACCAGGAGGGAGGGAGGTGTCACTCCGGCTGGAATTTGTTCAAAGTTCCTCGCAACTATATATTTATATCTACAGCGTCAAACATATTGGGAATAAATCCCCATATGGTTTTAAAACGAAAAGGAAAGCTCAGTTGTGATTTCCCGGAATCGTTGCGTCTATGTTTTCTTCCTCTTCTACCCTCTGATCTTCCTGAAAACACCTGCGCGGTTCAGGTAACTCACCGATGAAGAGGGAAGTCCTTGTGCGCTGAGCGGTGGTGAAAAAGGTAAGGCCTCTTCCAAAATCACCTGCACCACGACGAACGCAGCGACCAAGACTTTTTAAAGATTACAGCTGCTAAATGAGTTTCAAGGTGTTTTGTGTGAAGTCATGAGGTGTGTTCAATCAGAGCCGCTGCGTCCGGATTCAGATTGAGATCAGATCTGTCTCTCCTGTGACGGGGACATGTCCTTCCTCCTTCTTAAACAATGACAGTTGTGGCTACACACTTGTGGGGCCGACACTCTCGCAGCTTTTTAGCCACTTTTCTGCTCTCATGGTGTCACCCTGTTAGTGAATGAGAATCAGCAGCAATTAGGCCCATCTATAACAAAGGATAGACAGTGTTTCAATGCTGGTAATGTACTGATGTGGATCAGGACACACCCATGCATGCTGTCTAACAGGCCTGCAACTCACAGAAGAAGTGAAGATTAGAAGTGACACACAGATTCTGTATGCAGTCAGAATCAGAGGCTGGCAAACATTATTTTGAGCCTGGTAATACTCACAGTACAGTGTAGTTGCAGATATTGTTCTGCAGTCCAGGATGCTACACCTTATCAGTCAGTCAGTCATCACCAGGGATGAATGAATGAATTCAACTGAAGAGGAAAAAACTCAACATGACATATTTAGATGGTAAAATCCAGACCTAACAAATATTCAGTCAAATCAGTTCTTCCAGACAAATGAGATCAAACCTTGCGTATGAAGGCTGCGATGCACTGATTCCACTCTTCTCTTCTCTTCTTGTGCCAATTCTGTTACCTCTTTTACTGTAATGGATTACAACTACGTTTAAAAACCTGTTTCACGTTAATCATTTATGCGCAGACCAGACACTAAAAGCTGGAGCTGGCAGCGCACCGTGACTTAGTGAACGAGACCGAAGTTCAGAATTAAAAATAAACCGCATTTAACGTTGGTGTTTTGGACATTTAATGAAGTCGTTAGAGGGTCAGTGCTTTTCATCAGAACACAGATGCGGTGGAGGTTTGATCATGTGTCCCCTTTGAGTTGGGTTCTTCCCGTCCTGTAAAAAGGAAGTTATTCACCGGGTTCTTTAAATCGTCCTGAGACAATATGGATTGTTGTTGGCACTACAAAAACAAAATTCAAATTCATGAAGTTAACCTGAAACTATGACTACGTGTGGTTTTTACTCCCACATCGAATTTAGATGTGAATACCCTGCATGCATTAAAGGCAATATTCATAATATAACTGTACCTTATATATGTTTTTATAAACAGATAAGGTAACAAACACTGTGCCAGTGTGCAAATATATACTAATCAGGCATAACATTACAACCACCTTCCTAATATTGCGTAGATCTCCCTTGTGCCTCCCAAAACAGTTGTGACTTATCAGAGTATGGACATCGTCCTTCTGAGGGTGTCCTGTGGTGTCTGTCAACATAATGTTGTTAGTGGGGGCTTTTGGCTCCTATGGGATGAGGGGAGGAGCCTCTGTGGATCAGGCTTGTCCCAGTGCGTCCCACAGAGGGCCTTGACTTCTTGCATTTACATTCAGTAATGAGATGCTGTCTGGACCAAACATGTTTTTCAGTTTCTTCTTGTTGAGACAGAATTTAAATTTAACATTTATGAAAGCATACTCTACCCCTCTAAGACTATATGTAGTGTCCTTTTTCACATTTTAAGAGATGGGTTGTGACACAGTGTCAGTGTGGATCCATCCGTCTCGATGTTTGATTATGTACCGTGTAGTGTGTGGTATACAGAACAATATCTTGATGCACACTAGCACCTTTTATGCACAGCCTTCGGAGTAAACTCCCTGTGAGTTAAAATCAGCTCAATCTGAGATTACATGCAAGACTGAGTTAATATAGAATTTTTACTTGAACTCTTCCCGGTGTTTTAGATATTTTATAGCATAACCTTTGGTAGATGCCTGTTTTTAAAAATGCATTACTATTTATAAAAGTATTTTGCACAGTGACAGACAGACTGCTTTACCCATTTTTAATTTCACTGTATGTAAAGAATGCTCTTTTTTTACAAAACATGTGACCAATAAACTTTTGAATTGTTAAAATACTCCTCTACAGAGTAAAGTGTAACTCTGATATAAACTCTTTATCACTATTTAAAAAAAACACTCAGTGTATTTTATTAACACTTTTTTTAGAGTTAACACTTATTTTACAAGTCATAAGAAAATGACCATAGCAAACACCATCCTGTTGATTTATTGCTTTTATTTTGGTATTATTTTCAAATTTAGTACATCTGTTGACCGCTGCGGGTCATGGAGAGCCTGTTGACTGTAGTGGAAGGTTTCTCTTATCTTCTGGAACACTAAGTCAGGGTCAGTTCTTTGTGTTTATTTGATTCCTATTCAAGACACTTTGACAAGAATGATATAACATTGTTAATATGGGCTACAGAGTTTCATTTTTTCAACATTTTCGGTTGGTGGTGTGCCTTATGATTTTTTTCAATGAAAAAAATGTACCTTGGCTCAAAAAAAGGTTGAAAAACACTGATCTATGGTACCGTGAGCTCTTGATGACGTGGGACCTGGTTTTAGCTCCACTATGCTCTGGGATGTGGAAGTTTTTGATTTTAATGTTTTTTACATGCCTCTCAATAAAGCCTTTGTTGCTCTGAATGTCATGGAAGTGTTTTGGGAAAAAAAGAAGAAAAGGAAAATAAAAATAAAAGGCGAGGTGACTCACAAACATATACTTAATATATATAGCCTACTTTTCTGCTGTCAAACATACTCTTACATGACATTACTTGATAAGGAGCTACCTAAAAAAAAAAAGCATTAATCACCTTCTAGGTGCGCGTCGTCAATAATTTACTCGGTTTATCAGAAATTATCTTTCATTACCGTCACACAGACATGCAGAGTACATATGAACGGAATAGTCATTTTCAGAAGAAATGGTAAAGACAGTTGGCTAACAAGCTGTGGGAGCGGCTACATGCCCGAAGTAATGGAGTGAAACACGAGGGGTTAGGCTACGTTCAACACCAAGTTCACAACAATTGTGAAACCAGTGCTATATTATATACGTAGCAGATAACTTAAGACCAGTGACAGATTTCTAAAGTAGTCCTTTGTGCTACCCGTTTCCGCGCCACGCTGCCTCATCAACTCAGAGACGGTGTTAAGAGACTTGTTCCTGAACACCAGTGAATGAACTCAAAAATATAAGCCAGCGAGTAACCGTGGACACAAACTGTAGTCAGAGTTAAAAAAAAAAAAAAAATTGCTGTGTGATATCACTACCTTTTATAGTACAAACATTACTGTTAGTACTAAACATTGTTACTGCCCAATTAGCGTTCATGGATTCAGTCTACTGTCTCTACTGACGTTTATTCCAGGATGTCATTATTGAGCCTCTCTGCAAATATATACTTTTTACCTTATGTCAATACACACGGGTGAAATAGTAACAGCATTGCGAGTGTGTGAGATTTTATGAGTTGCAGTTGGCAAATGTAGCCAAAAAAACCGTGCTGTTGTGTCACTTCATTCTTTGTGTGCGATTCCTCCCTTCATGTTCGTCAAGTTAAGACTTGTGTGGGTCTGCCTACTTTCTTGTTTTCTTACACCGTTCCTTACAACCTGATTTTCTGCTCTGTCATTTCTCAAAAATGCAGGTTTTTGCTGCGTCGCTCTGTTAATGTGATGCTCTGATCTTAGCAAGTGTGACACGGACCGAATTTGAGCACATGTTGACTGACATGTTCCCATACTGTAACACCAGAATTTTTATTGTATGCTCAATACAGTGACAATAAAGAATGTTGAATCTAAATGCTGTAATACAGATTCAGGCAGTGTTTTGAGAAGCTCTTTGTGATAAATATCTTTCTTTTTTTGCTGCAGATTGTCCTGCAGGTATGTGTTCCAGTCGAGGTATATGTGGCGGCAACAACCGCCCCAACAGATCGTCCAACTCGGAGACCTCCGGTTCAGGTGCCCACTATGCCCTGTGCGCCCTGGGTGTGGGGCTCATCGCCCTGGGCATTGTCATGATTGTGTGGACAGTGATACCCATTGATGGAGAGGGCTCAAACACCTCTCCAGCTCCGCCAGGAAATTCCACCGGAAAGCCTGAGAGCGACGATGAAGAAGAGGACACAGATCCCACAAAGTCCTCGACAGTGGCACTGGTGCTAGTTGGAGTCGGAGCTGTCATGTTGCTCTTGTCGATTTGCCTCGGTGTGAGGAGCAAGAGAAGAGCTCAGAACCGACCTACCCAGCCAGAGGCTGTAGGAGCCCCCTTTATGGAGCACGTAGCAGGGGAGCAACAGGCGTGAGTGATGACCTATGGTTCTGTCTTTACTCCTAGTGCCAAATAGTTTGAAATTTTTCCCCCTAGAACTGAACCAAAGAACCAATGAAAGTGCTACAACTAGTAGACTGAGTGGTCTTGTTTCAACTTATGGAATGGAAATTGAAAGTGTTTGACATGTAAACCCAAAATGCAAAAAGTGGTTTACAGAAATGTTGGCATACTTGCTCTTGTAGTGTAAATCTAGGGTCAGTCTTGGAGAGCAGGACGTTTTTAAGATACGTTTGCAGAAAAAAATCAGAGAACCTCCTCAAACCTTAACCATAGACTGATGTGGACATTAATGTTAAAGATGGTCCTAAATGTTGTCACATATTTTAATAGAAGTCCTATACATTTATGTGCTGCTGACCGTCACACTATTACGCACTTTCAAAACAAGTTTAGTAGCATCATGCCAGACATGTAACTCAAAAGGAGAAATCTAACTCAGCTGATGAAATATTTGAGGAACTTTATATACTGTAGTTCACTGTGCTGTTATTATATTTAACAATGGATCAAATGTAATTTGACTGGAAGAGGCTGTTTTGTTTTAAAGTGCCAACTTTTAGATAATTAGTACTGGACCTCAGCTCTGCAGAGCTTCTTAGCTTCCACTTGCTTCTTTAGCTTTGTGGTCCTCAGGGCTACTGCTTGGTTCACTTTCACAGCTTTTCAACAAAAAGCTCTAACAAACCCTTTGCACCAGGCGTACGTAGCACTGGACACCTGACAGACACAAGTGGAAACTACCTGATGAACTCATTTAGAAGCTAAAGAATCAGATATTTAGCTCCTAGGTTGATGGGATCACATCTTTACATCGCCCTCTACTCGGTTTATTGGTCAAGATTGTGCAGAGTTATTTAGTCGTGTGTTTTGTCTACACTGCTTTCTCACCAAGTGTCCTCCCTTGCATCTCTTTTCAGAGCTGTTGACCCGACTACGTTCAGCGTGCCGAGCTACGAGGAGGTCGTTGGCAGTGGCCACTACCCCGTCCGTGAGAGCAACCTTCAGCACAGCACCTCACAGCTGCCGTCTTACGAGGACATCCTAGCCGCCGTGGAAAATGAGGGAACAGAGCCCCCTAACAACTCCACGGAGGACACGCCTCTTAATGATCCCGAACCGACCCCCGATCCACCTGCCGCAGAGGCTCCCGCCGAACCGGCCGCCCTCGCGCCAAACCCCAGCTTGCCCACGCGCAGCAGTAGCCGAGCCAGCCGCTTACTGCGACCCCTCCGAGTGAGGAGAATCAAGTCGGACAAGCTGCACCTGAAGGACTTCCGCCTCCAGATCCGCAGCCCCACACAGAACCCAGTGACCATTGAACCCATCACTCCACCTCCCACGTATGACAATAAGATGCCTGAATTATAGTGATGTCTCACTCTTATTGCCTGTTTCTGATAAAGTGAAAGAATAAGATTTAATGGACTAACGCTAACATTTTTAAAAACTCATTTTCAAGGTTGCTATTAAAAAAGTAAATGTGACGGCAAGCGGCATGATGCAGACACACTTCTGAGATGAGAATATTCCTGGTGAATCTCTTGTGCTGTATCATTGATGCTCGTGATATTTATTGTTATATCGCATTACTCAGTTTTGATAGTTGAGATTGTTTTTTTTTTTTTAACACCGTTCTTTAATTTATGTCCTTGCAGCCTTTCAGACTTTATTGAACAGACAGTATGTTCTCACCTTACCAATAATTAGTTTATTTTGATTCTGATCTGTTGTGTGAGAAATGTGAAACTTGTGATTTGAATGAATAAGTGGGAAGGTGATTATCTGGGTGATTTTTGAGTCGTGTTAAGTATCGGATGTATAACTTTTTTGTAACTTAAAAAAAAAAAGAGGCCAAAGATTTATGACTTATTAGATGTTGGTTTTTGTGTTGTTTTAAAAACCCCTGTCTTAAAGAAACTTGTTGAGTGGTGTTGAAAAGTACAAGTCTGATTAACTGTGTTGCTATATTGGTGAATAAATGTTTTTTTATTATTATTATTTCGTTTAAGATCTGTTGTAAAATATCACTGAAAATTTCTTTACTGTGTTTGCAGTTATTATGTTCTGTCAATGCCAAGATCACTAAAAAAAAACGAGTAGATCTACTTAATACAAAGTGCATCGGTGTCACATTAACACTCAAATGAAAATTCTACTCTTTTAATTATTTGTCTTAATTTGCATGCTGATAAAGCTGTATTTATTTTGTAAAAGATAAAAGCTGTAATGTTTCTGTTGGTTAATAAAATCTGTAGATGTCT
>JASGAT010382278.1:0-14544 GCA_030220025.1 Chelon auratus
GGTGGAGCTTATGACCTATACTGCAGCCAGACACCAGGGGGAGCTCTACTTGCTTTGGCTTCACTGTAGAGGAGCAGTTCTGCCGCCCGTCTTTACACAGTCTATGGCTCAGATCATATCAGTGTCCTCATTCATTGAGCATATTTTTCTTCCTCCTTCTCAAAAGCTCTGACATTCTGTGTCTTGTTTTCAGAGGCGATAGGCAGGAGTGCAAGTTTTTTGAGCAGCTGGTGAAGGTTTTCAGCACAAAGTACGTAACGAACTTGGAGCCTCTGGCTGGCGATACAGCTGAAGTCACAGGTAACGCTCTCCGTGGTATTTGTGAGTTTCCTCTCATTATGCAGCAGCTTTAACTTTTTCTGTCATGCCCCGCTTTGGTGATAGGGGGACATTGTTAGCCATTGGACTGTAAAACGTGCAACAATTTACATTTCCACATTTAACAGTAGGTCAGTCAAAATGAATTGCCCTGAAAGAAAGTCCTACATATAGAATACTGACTGAACATTAAGTTACTCAGTGCTTTGGAAAGAGGAAACTGAGAATACCAATGCCTCGTTGTGTTTTGTTGCTTTTACCTTTTCTTTGTGCCGTTGTTGTTGTAGTTTGAGTCGCCTGTTGCAGCTGTAACAGTCTGATATGCTTTATACCAGTCACAAATCTGTCTATGTTGGTACATCGCTTCCTGTCTCTCTCTTGTCTTTTTCTCTTTCTGTGAGGAAATGTAAAGGTGTAATTGTGTAATTGGTATAAAATAGTGAAGGAAACGCAGTTTAAGCCATTTCTGAAAACATCCACAAACACATCAAACTTGGACCTCTCCGAAAGTTTCCTGTTACGGTACAAAGGTTGTGAGTTACAGAATGACATGCCATTGACACCAATCAGGCATAACATTATGACCACTGACAGGAGAAATAAATAACATTGAGCATCTTGTGACAGTACGATGTTCTGCTGTTACTTAGACATGTAGGACCCACCTAGACCAGACCGGACAGCAGCCATCCCCAGCAAGGAGCAACTCCAAAAACCTAAAGAACAGCACAAGGTGTTGACCTGGCCACTAGATCCCAGACTGATCAAGTATCTGTGGGATGATCCACAGAGGCCCCTCCCCTCAACCCAGGGGGCTGGACCCGAAGGACCCCACTAACAACCAGACACCACAGGACACCCTCAGAAGGCCCATGTCCATTCTCTGATAAGTCACAGCTGTTTTGGAGGCACAAGGTCGACCTACACAATATTAGGAAGGTGGTCATAATGTTATGCCCGATCTGTGTACATTTATATGGCAGCATTAGTAAGAGAGTGTCTTACAGTTCCTTACAGTTTGTATTATGTTAGTAGTAAAGTTTGCCAGTTTAATATCTAAAATGTTTCTGTCTCATCCAGAGTCATAAAATTATCCATGATCAAGATGATACAGCAGCAGCCGACGAACAAAGAGGAAAATGCAGAAGAAGGATAACTGGGACATAATGTAATGGAGAAACTGTGACGCTTACTGCTGTGTTGTTTACATATGACTGAAGAGGGCCTGTTTGACCTCACTATTTACTTTTCCTTCTGTATATACTTCAAATACGTTTACATTTTTTGCAAGGCAAAGACCAACTTTAGGCTGTAAGGCTGTGTCCGTGTGTGCGTGTATGTGTGTGTGCGTGTGTGTGTTCCTAAACTTTTGTGATTATTAATAACAGAGCCATGACATAGAAACCAGGATGCTCAGGGGGCCAAAAACGAATCCTTGACCTGGTGGACGTCGCACAAATCGCCATGCTCCTCCAAACTACTTGTCTTTTCTAGTATTTAATTTTTTGTACTTTAACTTAAAGTGAGTGAAAGCACACAGAATAGGAAATATACACAGAAACTCTATGACACTAACCACAACTTCGCTTTTTGGTCTTAATTCACATCCCACTGGTTAAACCTTAACGCCTTTGCACTTGTTTGTAAAGTTTAATATACTGTGTGGTTGGATTCTTTAAGTTAATCCTCTTTTTGTACCCGGTAGGAGTTAAGCTAGTCCAGATTTTTATTTATTTAAATTATTTACATATGATGTACTCCAGAGTTTTACTTTAAACGTGTTACACTTCAAACCTTATTGACTAGATGCACATTTGGGCCTCAAATATGTAGACTTTTCTTTATAACATTAAAAGGAACCTTGAAATGTGGGATTTGTTTCTGATTTATTTTTATCACAGTTGCAGCAATTGACAATTACCTGACTGGCTCTAACTTTAAGGATGTATTTCTATTTGTAAATGCTATTAGTCTTACTTTGAATGCATTTTACTAATGACACAAGTGCTTTTTGGGGAAAAAAAAAAAAAAAAAACTTGCAGGAACTGCTTTTTGTTTCTTTGCCCCTTTTGAGTTTTGAGAAATTTCATGGGGCAGCGGTAATGTGTTTATTCTGAGCCACGTTTCCAGCCACCTGGCAAATTCCAGCACAACGTCCGTCCTGTTTTTGATTTCCACCATTTCCCTTATAAGCTGGTGTAGCTCCACTATATGTGCACAACCTCTGTCTCTCTGCTAACTGGTGCTAACAACACAAGTATGAGAGTGGTGAGAAGGAACCGAAACAGTAATGTTGTGGGCGAGACTGCTAAAAAAAAAAGAAAAAAAAAAGGCAACAATATTTCCTCATGTTCACGTTTGTGGCCACCTGGCGAATGTGGATCCAATATTCGCTCTGATTTTGCTCTGTTTTAAGTCTCCACCAAATATCTGTCCGTTTATCTGCTAAATGCTCCACTATACGTTCACCAGCGAGTCGCCTACTCTGTTGCCTGTCCGCTGATTGCTGTTATCCACATGAACACGAGCTAGAAGAGGAGAGGCAATGGACCCAGACTGTAAAGTTGAGGGCCAGACAGCTAAACAGCATCCCTCTGTCATTAGATACAGTAAAATACTAAATATAGACTGTTTAAATACCTGAAACTAAGGCTCAAAAATGTATTTGGCTCACAATAAAAAGGTTACTAATATCTCTCTCGATCATCCAAATATGCTGTAGATGATTTACTACTGTTTACATTAATAGCAGTCAGCCAGAGGTTCCTGTTCTGCTTTTATTAAATCAGCTGAAGTGGAATGAGGAGAATCAGATGGCCATTGCTGGGTAACGACATGTAAACACGCCAACGTTTTCCGTAACAGGGTCATAAATTTGAGGTAATGCTATTTGTTAAAACGTGACAAAACACCCCCGCTGAAGCGCACACGCTTATTACATTTCTTTTGTCTACAGGGTTGTCTAGAGCACAGAGCTGGAGAAAACGAGAGGCAGGTCTGGTGTGTGCAGAGAGTCTTGCTAATGTTGGTCAATCCCCTGTTGTCATAACATTTTATAAAGAAATTTGTGGTGTTTATTATAATCCTCTGGTGGCTGGATAAGAAAATGACAGCAATCAGTTGTGAAGTTAATAAGATATTTCATTCTAGACTGTAGACAAGGAGCAAGATGCTAGACATTTAGACATAGTATGTGAATTAAAAGGTTATCATTTCAGTCTTAGTAAACACACATGATTACGCAATTAACAACAACGTGACTTTTGTTGCGCAGTGGCAACAGTGACCTCTGTGGCCACAGGTGGTAATTACACTTGTAGTCACAGAGGCCACTGTTGCCACTGCTCAACAGTGGCCTCTGTGGCCACAAGTGGTAATTACAAAATCAAATTCTGCTGGGAACATGGCCTTTCAATCGCTTGAGGCACAACAACAAACGAAACATCATCATAATCTCAATACAAACCAGCAACGGGAACAGAAAGCTTAGTGTTATATGAGTTCCAGCTGTATAAAACTATTGAATTCACACAAAACTGACTTACATCCCACACCAAGCTGCCACTTAAGGACTGTGTTATGGCTGTATTACTACAAATCTTAATCTCTTAATATGCTGGACCTTTTTTTTGCATTGGCCAAATAATGTCGTCAACATCAAAAGTACGATTTCCCTCACACCAGTAACAATATCTGGTGGGTTTGTTGGGATCAGTCAACACAGCGTCACTGGGTAGAAGAGGTGAGCCTTCCTCTAACAGAACTGTGTAGAAATTCCTTGGTTTACGAGATGTGGTATGAATTAAACTCGGCACTGGTGTCTCCAGCACCTTGTGTTCGACAGGTGGTGGGTCTACCTCTTCCTGGAGCCTCTTAAACTGTGACAGAGGAATCATTTTTACTGGGTTGTCATCCACGTACTCCTCTCCTCCTTCTTCCACATTTGTACCATTTTCTATGTTTACAGTTACGCCATAGTCCCCGATGCATTCCTTTGCTTTCCCATCCTCCACATTTTCTTGCTCCATTTGGTTGTTACTGTCCTTTCTGATGAACACCACTGGAACCATTTTCTCCGCTAAACCCAGTTTGAATTTCCAGGTGCTCGGATTACACGATTCGTAAATAAACTGGGAACACAGGAAAAATAAAAACATGTTTTGTGTTTGAAATTATGTTGGATTAACGTTAACTTTTGGTCCAATTGTACTGTCATATCAAAGTACTTACATAACCTATTCCAAAAGGAAGGGCGAGTAAATAACACAGAAAGACTGCGAGAAAGACAGCAAAGGGAATACAAGGGATGCTTAGCTGAAAGATGAAGAAAAAACATTTTTTAGAACACTTCTTTAGATTCACCTACTAAATGTGACTTCAGCGTGTATGTATGCAGTGATTCTTACCCAAATTTTAATGACGATCTGAAACGCGGAGCTCTGGTTTTCTACAAAACTCACGACTGTGGGAAGACAAGGCTGCAAATGCACACATATGCAGTAACTGGTTAATAATGAATGCTTTTTATCTGTTCATCACAAGGCGGCAAACTGAAAACCTATAGGGCCCTGTTCAGACCTGGTGTTAACATGGACCCTGAGTGGTCTGTTCGGGTGTGAGCACATCCCGAAACGCATTTGACATCAGATCACCTTTGAGGGATATAGTTACGATATAAGTTCTGTGAAGCTCTCTTAAATAACCTAACTACCACGTTCTGCTATTCGTATCGTATCCTCGTGTCAGGGCACACACAAGAAACAGAGCTGTTTGTGGTTGTGAAACACATCTACTGAACCCCAAATGATCTTGGTGTTTATTTGCATACTGCAAAACTGTGGTCAAGGCGCACGTGGAGACATATTTCATTGCCACGTGTGAACATGACGCATACTTAACGCTGCACACTCGTGATCCGATCACTCAAGCCGAATGCTAACACCGGGTCTGAACAGGCCCTGGGCAAAAGTGACCAAAAGGGCAAAAGTTTAGCTGAAAGACCTGGTGTGAAACAATATTCTCTTTCAGTTTAACTAGATCAGCATTTTACCTTCTCATAAACAAGGCTGTTTCCAACCCCAACCTAAAACAGAAAGATGAAATGTAGTTACATTACGCCTCCATCACCTTACTGTATGCTAATTTCACAAAACACATGGGTGACGTAGACTTATTTCTCAGAAACTCAAAAAGTAGAACAGCTCACACATGCAGAGGAACCATCCTCTCCGTCACACAAGCAGGAGTCTGGAATCCAAGACTCCCACTCTTGGTAGGTTTTAAGGCCGCAGCATTTAAACTGGAGTGAGCACACACACATGCAATGCTTTAGAGCCAAATTGTTACATTTCATACAGGAATACGTTAAAAATAGCTGAATTCATTAAATTACATCCACAAAGTCACATTTCCTTACCTCAGTCTGCCAGCAGTGCACGTTTTTATGTGTGTCTGCCAGCTGGTTTTGCAAATTTCTTTGCGTATTCTTGAAAGGTAGCACAGCAAAGTATCGCTCCTTAAACTTCTGCATCTCCTAGAGTGAGATGGAAAGACACACACTTGCAATTATTTGTTGACTTAAAGATGGACGACTAATGGAAAAGACCTGTTTAGGACTAGGACCAGTGTGTAGGATTTATTGGGATCTATGAACAATATCTACAGGGTGGAGGGGCGCCACAGAACCGCGCTGCGTGGCCATGTTTCTACAGAAGCCTAGAACACACAAACCAAACACCAGCTCTGAACAAGGCATCTTGCGTTTTCATACACAGTCTCCAAAAGATGCTTGAGCAGAAAAATAATACAAGTTGTGCAAATGATGTGAAATGTTATGCATGTCCTGTCTCCTAAGTGGACGATTGCTAACTTCAGAAGAACTTGTGAGCTCTCGTGGTTAAGACGTGGCAAGTTGTGTACACAAAATGATCAAAAGGTAACATGAGCCAAAAGTTGTGAAAACGCCATTGCTCCAAAAAACATGTTACAACCTGTGAACTCCTGGACTGTGAATACCACAAAAGGGCGACACTGAGGTTGCAATCTTCCACCACTAGATGGCACAAGATCCCGCACAATGGTCCTTTAACCCCAGGGCCAAACCGTTTATTTTTCCAAACACATTCAGTAGACATGAGAGAGGTATCTGTGTTCTTATCTAGCGCAACTCCCAAAAATGTTAAACATTAACGTAGCTCACATGATGGTCACTTAGCTATCTGCATGACAGCTTTGCAAGCTCCACTGCGGCTGAACTATTTACTGTTTACAGTATTAAAGTATACAAGAAAGATGTGATTAGCCCACCTGAATCTCATGTGTTTGGAGACGATCGTAATAAACAATCATAATGATTGCAAGAAGGACCACAGCAATGCCCTATGGACAGACAACAAATCAAAGACAGGCAAAACAATTGCATTAGGGTTTCCCCCCTTGGGGAGGACAGTATGTGCATCATATATCACACCCAAACATTCAAATACCATTTGAATGTAGCAGCTTTTCTTTCTCCAAGAGCCCAGCAGTATCCACATGCAGACCACCAGATTGCACAATGTCCACAAATACACTATCCTGGCCTCTTCTTTCAGCTTGGACGCAAACTGCAAGAGAGACCCCAACCGCATCAATACCCAGAGCATTACTTTGACTTTAACAATTAAACTTGAAACAGTTCAGAAATGTCTCAGTCAGATTTGTAGGTTACCTGATCAGCGTGTACTTGATCATGGTGATGAATTAACTATTGTTTTATAGAGAACATACCGCATGACTTCTATTTGTTTCTTATATATACATATATCAAATGAGCACAAGACATTTTCCTCTTTGCACTATTTAATCTGATGCATGAAAAACCTCTTACCTCATCACCGAGCCCGCAATCAAAGCTCTGGCGGTTCAGAAGGTGTCCTGAAAATGTGAAGATGAACAGCAGAACACACCACGCCTGGGGACATGCAACATGCAAAGTTCACACTTTATGAAAGCAACAATTGATTGATTGTGATCAATTGATCAATTATGGAAGCAACAATTGATTGATTTTACACTCTATCTATCTATCTATCTATCTATCTATCTATCTATCTATCTATCTATCTATCTATTTGTGAAAACAATAGTCTTACGGCATATAGCAAAATCAGCGCAGTTATAGTCCACATCGTGGGACTGGGCTTCCTAAAGATGGGCTTGGTATTTGCCTCAGCAGTCATGTCTTCGCGATTTTAAAATTGCTAATGACAAAAAAAAAAAACCCAAAAAACAAAAACCAAAACACATCAGCTCCTAGGATGTACTCGCCAGGAAATCAGACCAACTTCTCGCATTCTTCTCTGTGACATCCAGGCTATAGGATCATTACCGTACATGGCTGCGAGGCGTACACATGGAGGTACAGCGTATGCGCATGCGCAATCCCAACTGCATCCCGGTATCTCCTTTTTTCTCACATCTCGAATATTTTATGATAACGGGAGGGCGCGGGAAAGACGTATTAGAGCACAGGTGTCAAACATACGGCTCGAAGGCCAAAGGCGGACCGCCAGAGGGTGTAATCTGGTCCGCAACAGGAGACATGCTTGTACATCAAAGTTTTTCAGTGAAAATAGCTGCTTGTCTGCTGTTTTAGAAAGAGAAGTGGACAGAACACAACAATAGGACCCATGGCTAAACAGCAGACAGCAGTGTGCACAAATTGCATTTATTTTAACATGTTAACAAGATAGTTTATTAGGCTAAATGTAAACATTCTCCTAATTTACTTGTCCTTCTTTGCACTAAAACAAATGGGAAAAAGTCAAGAGTTGTTATTCTGTTAGGTCACTGGTCCCTTGGTAAGTGCGTGTCTTGTAATAAATGGTGTAAAAGTCAGTGACACAGTGAAACATGATGAGAGAAGTTTGTTTATGAAAATGTGATAAATCAGTTTCCTTTATTTCATCAGTCCTGACAACATTCTTGTTAAACAGTTCTGGTCTTTTTCAGATTTTACTGAGCTGTCCTGCTCCTTGGCCTGGAACACTTCACTGCTGTATAGCTCTTGTATAACAAGAGAAGCCTTAAGTGATGGGCCTATACAATTTCGTGCAAAGAGATATGAAAGCAGAGACTGCTTTGGCAAGAGTTGAGCACAATGATAATAAAAAAAAAAATGCTCAAGCAGAATAACTAATAAATAAACTAATAAATGATAATTTTGGTTATGTGCATTGTAACTGTCAGCTTAAAAAGGATGAGGAGGGTACAAGCCCTGTGTTTAAATCTGTCATGTGTTTCAGACTGCTCTTCTGCGCTTGACTGTAGTTTCTCATGCCAGTCCTGCTGTGGATGTTGCAACCTGAGGCCGGAGCGTTTGGAAAGAGAACCTGAACCTCCTGCTGCCCACTGCTGGGCAACTGCGTCAACTGATAATGGGTGAAGGTGGGTTGAAAAATGTCACCCCGACCAACTAAAACAGTAGAATCCAGCTAAATCCACAGTGATGCAAGAATAACAACCATCTCATTTTAAAGTGTGCTTTTAGTCCTTTTACTTGAAGCAAAGCATCCTCCGCCACTGCCAGAGACAGTGGATATTGTAACTTCCTATTTAGACAACACAGTAGTAATCTGCTCTTTATTCTTGTGTTTGTTTATTTTTTGTAAAATGAAAAATCACACAAGTATCAGGAAATAAGTGGAACTATATGATGATATAAATAAGATGATGATATAAATAAGATGTTTGACCCACAACTTGCACATGTTGTCCACTTGATGGCGCCAGTAGACAATAAAGGTTATCTCAAAGTCACTAAAATGGAATATTTCCTTAACTTTTCCTTAACTTAAGAATCATAATAATAAAGACAATCAGACAGGTACAATAATGATGGATTAAGCAAAGCTATATTTTCATGTTCAGTGAGCAGCATTTGTTTGTAGACACTTATTTGGTCTCTCAATGCTGTCTGCTGTTTCTTTAGACTGGGACAATAATGTGTCAATATACAAGCAGCGAATCTACGTACAATTGCCACTGCCATAAACCCACTCCATGTGAATCGCGTATACTATTTTTAAACAGACACAAACACATACGCACACAAATGCACAGCTCTCAAAAGTTAGGACAGTAATTACATGTCTAAATCTGACGGAGCGTCCAACCACTGCTGCCTGGATCCCTGCCAATGAATGTGTGTGTGTCTGCTTGTGTTACTCATGTTGTGGGGATGTAAATCTGCTTGCATAGTCTCATTGCTCGGACTTACCAGCCTTTTTGGGGACAAAACGTATATATCTAAGTGAATAAATAATTAGCTACTAGTATTAAAATTGGTTAGATTCAGTTTAGAGTTAAGGGAATCGTAGAGGGTTAAATGAATGTACTGTAAGTTGATTTAGCGTCCTCTGAAGTAATAGAAACACAACTGTGTTTGTGTGTGTGCCATCGGTGAAGACAGAGACAGGCTGGCTGGAATTTGTGGAGGGATGGGCAACACTGAGGGTGTTGCTGCATTCAAGAACATAGGGTGAGTGAAGAGGGCTGAGCAGCAGTGCCACATCACCCACCACGCCACTTGGTCTGCTTTACACACGTCTCCCACACATCCACTGAGTGCCAGATTCATTCACCCTGTGTCACACATCTGAATTATTCCCCGGTTATTGTAGGTATGTTCTTTTGTGGTTCATTAATGCTGTCCTTTTATGTCATTATAATAGTTGTAACAGTCCTTTGTAACCACTTGCACTGCGGTAACATTTGGTACTGACACCTGTGTTCCCTTCAGGATGAACTGTAAAAACTTTGATTTCTTAGCTATTCCTTGGCTAGTCAAAGTTAGGCTTCCAAATATACTTAAAGCAAATTAATAAATGTTAGCATGTTAACATGTTACTAACACGGTAAACATATAGATACACACAGTGTTCAGTGCCTTCCTACTATGTCTTTCTGTAGTTTTCCATAAGCTAGTTCAAGATTCAGCTGGGTCACAAACCAAATTAAAACCAACATCACAATGCCCTTGACTGGCTTCAACTCTTAACGCATTAATACAGATTTTTTTTTTATCATTATTATTATTTTTTATTTTTATAACTATTTGATGCATTACTGTGACTTTCGGTTCACACAGGTATGCCCCCCTCAGGGTACATATAAATCACTTTTATCCCTAATATAACTTTTTATGTAGCATCACTTTCACGTCATGATTTCAATTTGTCCAATACTTAAACAATGTTTGAAGCTTTGCAACGGTACTTATTGCTACAATACATAATACATAGATTCTATCCTAGTTACTTCCTACTATGTCCTCCTGTAGTTTTCCATCAGCCAGTTCCTTTGGTAACTATTTGACAGGCTACTATAAATTAATGTCCCCCTCAGAATAAATTTAAATAACTATAATAATCCCCAAATTTTTTTGGGGATTCAACATTTTAATTGAATCAACACACTGTTTAACCTCTTGCAAAACTACTGCGAGTGTCAGCATGCCAACATGCTCCGGTGATGGTGTGTTTCTTCCTTCCTGAGTATTCAGTTGCTTCATACTACGTCTTTCTGAAGTTTTCCATCCGTCAGTTCCTGATACATGTGTCACAAACTGAAGTAGAAACCAATACCAAGAACCAGCAGAAAAGCCTCAGCTCTACCTGACACATTTATAGAGATGACATTTCCTAATTTGGTGTTCAGATGTAATCACGCTGGGAACTCACTGCCGATCATAGCCTCTGAATGGCCACAGCCGATGTTTTTGGGGCTTCCAGTGTAGCCAGCGGATATCTGGATAACAGATAACGGATATCCGAGCCAAAACTTCCTGTACCGTGAACCGGTCATTGTTTATAGTCTGACTAGCTAATAGAGATGCGAGAAAATGTGACATGTTAGCCTGCTTCCCTACAGGGTGTGACAGGGTATCCTGCCTCTTTTGTGCACCTTACATATTGTTTACTTGCATACCACCAAAGCCTAATCAAAAATGATTCATACTATACTCGACTAAATAAAGCAAAATTTTCCAGTAACATAATCTCGTCCCTTGCCAACAGATTCTGCACATACTGTATATATATACGTATATGCAGATATCTGTGTCTAGAGATGAAGATATGACGACTGTGAAAGCCTTATATGGCATGCAGTTGACATTGTTTTCATACTCTTTAGTGACCCTTCATGCCTTGTGGCCGTCATCCCGGGAGACATCACGTCACAGAGCATGATATTAATGTCACACCCAGAGACGCACTCTAGTTTTCCTTTCATTTCTAACCTTGTATATATATATATATTTATATATCACCGATTTCTGAAGCACAGAACTGAAAGGGGCATGGAGCAGTTGTGTAATACGCCACTGAGTCACTCCTCTATCCTGAGGGCAGACATTTTCACCCTTCTTCATTGCTGCAACAGGCAGACTCACGTTCTTTCATTCTCTCCCCCTCTTTCTGTGTCAGCCTGTTTGTGTGTGTGCAGGCCAGATCTTCTCATCCTGACATGCATCTTCATGCTCTCCCTCTATTAAACGGAGAGACAGAACATGAGGAAGTGGAGAGAGGGAGCATGGCAGCGATGAAGAGTGAAAACGATCAAACAATGTGAAGAGAAAGGTGTGTGTCTGTCTGTGTGAGTGTGTGTGTGTGTGTTTGTGGGTGTGTGTGAGTGTGTATGTGTGTGCGGGGAGCCTCCCTACCTAGAGGTTGTGTATGGGCTTGTTACAGCAACATTCCTCCACTCAGCTGCTCCTGAATAGCACATACCAGAGAGAGAGAGAGACAGAGAGAGAGACAGAAAGAAAGAAAAGAGTGAGTTAAAAAAGGGGAAAGAAAGAGATATAAAGGGATGGAGGAAACTGAGAGGGCAAGGCACGCTGTGGAGAAGGCAGAAGGTAGAGGAAATTGGTTAATGGAGCAAAGGGAACTCCTAATAATATGACATGTAACTGATCCCTGTGGTGAAATATTTGACTCTCCACTTCGAGGTCACAGTTCAGGGTCAGATACAGTACAGAGCAGCGGTGAGAAAAGGAAGTCACAGAATGAAGGCCACGAGGTCTTTCTTAAAATATTATTCTCCACGCAAACACAAGACGCACAGAAACACAGTACAGTGGACTATAATACTCCTCATGTGTATAGTGTCTTCATCTCTTCCGTCTGCTTGACCTGTTTCTAATGAACTGTGGAAGGAAGAAACAAACAGATACATGCAATAATCCAGCAGCTACACAGTCTCACTTTTCTAGACAAACACACCAACAAGACACACAAACAGAGCTTGACGTTATAATATGCTATTCATACATTTTATACAAATTAATATAATACAACATTCTTCACAAAAGATATGATATTTACGATAAACAGTAAATTGTGAATAAAACAACAACACAGCTTGTTTTCTCTTAAATATGACGTGAAAAAAAATCTGCTTTAAAATGTACTTTATTGTCAGTTCTGTCAACATGAATAATATCACAGTGACTGTGACTTCTGTGACTGATAGCAGTGCTCTGAGGTAATTTCTTTGTAGTTATGCTCAAACTGTGACTTTGAGGATATTAGAGAACAAATCGGTGTGACATGCGAGCAAAGACTCTATTGTTAATGAGAGTGATGCAAGATTAGGTTAGCTCTGACGCACACAAACAAATAGAGTGTACACTGAAGCTGAAATCATCAATCAATAAATACATTGGTCCATCACTTGACAATGAATCAGCAACAAGATTGCTAGCTCTAGCTACCGTGTCAAGGGTGGCTGCTTTTTATGCTGTTTATTTGTGTTGACAAGACATGGTCTATGAATACGTCACCTTAGACACTTTCATTTTTTTTGATTACCTTAAAGGATCACTGTGAAGGGGTTTGTGACATAAAGTGGTGAGGTTTCAGATTGCGAATAAGTACATACCAATGTTGGCTGTCAAGAGCCATTAGCTTCTTGAAAGATTTTGTCATTGTTGTCTATAATTACATCGAACGCCAACACCATTTTGGCAATTTTTAATTTAGATAGATATTAAAAAAATATTATTCAGTAACTAATATTATTATTACTTCACATTGTGCTAGCCAAGAGCTGTATTGCTAATGTTTGTTAGCTGCTTACCATGCTAACACAAGCTAGCATTAGCAAAAGCCTGTGCTTACTGTGGAAACATGGCTGCACAACATGGGAGCTATGTAGAAAAAGACGCAGTCTCCATGTACCTACAAAAATTTAGTTCTGAACTAACAAAAATTGAAGAATTCATAGTTACAGGTGAGTATACTGTAATAAAAACTCAAAAAAAAAAATGCAGTTGAGAAGGACTTATAAAATGAAAATGAAATTGGAGTTGGTTAAAACAAATATATGGAAAAGAAAGAAAATAAAGGAGAGTAAGAACGATGGGAAAAGGAGAAGAAGCTCAATGGTAGGTCTGAAGATCCTGTTATCAACATGAAATGAGTGCTAAATGAGGACAGAAAACAGGGAGCGAGGGAAAAAGAAAGCAAAGAATACGCTGAACATTTACTGGGATAACAAGCAAATAGGTCTTAAAGACGGGAACATCAACAAGCGGTTTGTGTGAGTAAAAAGCTTGTTGGCTCTGTGACAGCGTCCCCTCTCCTTTTCCCTCTTACTCACACTGAATAGATGGGTTTGTTTGTTGTCAATGGTAGAACTAAAGGAAAACAAAGTGACTTGATTACCCTCTCTTCTTGTGTGTGTCTATTGGAAAACAGTTCATCGTGC
Organism: Chelon auratus; assembly: GCA_030220025.1. NCBI lineage: Eukaryota > Metazoa > Chordata > Actinopteri > Mugiliformes > Mugilidae > Chelon > Chelon auratus. The sequence continues at coordinate 14,071 of JASGAT010382278.1, forward strand.
ATAAGAGCCTATTGAGCTCCTGTCCCCTTATAGCTTTAACCAGAATACCAATTGGATTTCTCTGTTCTTCTCCTTGCTTCGTCAGTTACATCACATTTAAATGAACTGAATGCTCAAATTAGCAGCCTTAAACATTATTATATAACACATGCATGAATCTAATCCTCTGCTGCCTCTATTACGAACTGTCAGAACTAGTGCTGCCATATTTTCTACTGTAGCATTTCAACTACCACTACTATTTTTACCAGCACAACAATGAAGTGCAGGTTCATTTGTATTACCACAGAAAATTTGAGGATGTGACACAGCACATTAACTACTAAACACACACAGACATCGTTGGCGAAGGTACCCGATACATTTGTTTGTTTCTATTTCTGGCAGTATCTTAATCCAGATTAAATATCTGACCCATTAATCTGTTGGTTGTTAGGTGCTTCTTCTATCCATCCATCCATCCATCCATCCATC
>JASGAT010382281.1:0-18928 GCA_030220025.1 Chelon auratus
TTTTTTTTTTGCTTTTGTGCATTCCGGTTTACGGTCATGGCTTAATTGATCGCTCAGTGGAACTGGGCCATCAGTTATTCACCTGTGCTTTCCCTTCAGGACATGCCAAAATGTCAGCTGTAAAATAGGTGATTATTTTTGCTGCACTTGCACTCACTGCACTCAGCTAATAAATGAATCGGTGTGGGGGAGATGCAGTGACTGTGTTACAGTTGTAAGAACAAGAGAGTGGGAGTTTGCTTTGTAACTGTACTGTATCCTGGTGGTACTGCTAGTGGAGAAACCCATATGGAGGTGTTTTATGTTGGATTTAGGCGTTTAAGCATTTAAAAATGCATAATCACAATCATGATCACATTCTGCTAACTTTGCTGCTGACATTCTGTCCAATTCTGGGTCTTGCACAACCAATATAACGGCTCTATACATTTACCGAAATCCAACAATCAGATGCTACAGCTTGTGTAGTTTTCTGTGCCCTTGTGCGCGATGTGTTATGACTATAGTGATCAAACAGTGCAGCTTTAATTTCTAATTAAAAGCCTGAAAACCCTTAAGATGCTGCAGATTGGCAGATGCTGAGTGGCTATTAGGTGTGAGTGATAACCCACTCGGTATTCTGCAGCTCGCCGCGAGCTGAGACTCTCAATCAGCCGTCGACAAGCAGCGTGAGTGACAGGTCACAGTGTTTTTGTTTTTTTTTTCACGTCAGAGCCGCACCCATGAGGCAGGCAGAGAAGGTGCAGCGAGGCATGAAGCAGACGTGCTTCGTCGGTGCATCAATAGTTAATGTTATAATTGGAAAAATGAGGCAGAGCCGTCGTTGTTCAGCCATCTTTCCTTGACTCTGCCTGTTTTCGTCTGCGCTGCGGGCTCCTTTTAATCACCACGTACACCATGCTCTCTCCGGATTGTCCACTGATTCAGCAGAAAGACGAGGCAGTGTTTGTGGTCATGTAGAGAGCAGACACCACAATGGCAGATGGCCCATGTTGCTATTTATTACACACACAGGGAAACCTTAAAGGGATGGGATGCAAACAGCGATGGGACAAATTGAGCATATCCGGTTTCACAAGGTGGCAACCCTGCAAGGACATGTAATATTTATGCTTTTACAGTTATTATGTGGTTGATCATTCTTTTGGTTTCAACTTAAAGTGATGTGTCAATATTTTTGGACATTTTATGGATCACTTTGCCTTTCATGATAATAATAAGTGTTAGTTGGCCTAAACTGAAGCTCATTCAGTCTGCGTTTCTAACCTGTAGCCGGATCAAATGCATGTTTATTTGTGGAACCACAGCTTCAGTCAAAAAGAACTAAATACAATTTACAGCGATACAAAGCATTGCAAAGTTTTAAATGAAAACTAGAAATGATTTTACATGATTGCGATTATAAAAAAATTCCTTCCTCTTCAGTGCATCACCTTACAGATTCTAAAAATCTAAAGATACCATAACATAAATTGCGAAAACTAAATTGGAGCCTGAGTGCAGAGTACACAAGACAAATAATGATGTTCAGGGAAAGAGGAAGCTGGGGTGGGGATAATCTGCATCTGTGAAGGCCAAGACATCTGCTTCTCATCTATATGCATCCAAATTACTTTATGGAATGTCTTAAGGATGCACGCACGCTTATGAAGGTCAATGATGTGAAAATAGCTGTAAGACGGTGGCTTTACCGGAAGTATGAAGCCGACTGAAAAGTAAATCTCTCATCAGAGTGACTTTTCTGCCCACTGTTAGACGAGAAACTTTAGTGTTAAATATCTGTGTCATTCCGTTTGCAGTATAAGAGGCCCTGTTTGCATCTGCATTAGCTGCCATAAACTATAGTAACATGGATTGTTTATTATTTCTATGTTAATTTTTATGAAGACATGTGAAATGTTTGAAATAAAAAGAAGAAGAGGTTGTGCATGCAATCTGGATTACTGAGATAGAGTCATATGAGAGTGAATAGTGTATCAGATTAGCTGCTGAAAGCTAGCAAAAGCTTTTGTGTCCTAGATTGCAGCTCATAAAGTCTTATATTGCTGTAGTTACATCTGAGAACGCTTGTGTAATTAACGTTTAAACATAAATACTGATGTTTTTTTTCGTTCTAAATTAAAAGGAAAAGGGTGATAATTAGGGTCAAATTAAATTTTAAGGTTTATTCAGGCAGACACGCATAGAAAGTGACACATAGACGCAGCACCGCCTTCCGAGCTTTGCGAGCTATAAAATATGAATGAGATCAAAGTCTGGCAGTCTCTCACACACACAGAATAATTCAGTCTGCAGCAGAGTCCAGTCTATACCAGATGTAAGGCTCTTTCTGTGGATTTCAGTTATGTATTGTGGGAGTACTACGATTAGCAAAGGGAGGCATAGAGTTGACCGCATTAACATAATACACACACACACACACAAATGCTCACGCTCAGTTTTCCTGACTTACTTTCTTTGTCCATATTTGCTCATTCCCTCCTACTCACGCTTTGCATGTTGTTATATTTCTGTGCGTGTGTGTGTGTTTTCCTGCCTCTGGTTCCACATCTGGAGGCCATTACCTCTGGGCCGAGGATGGAGGGGTGGGGGGGCTGGCTGTGTAGTGAGGTCATCGCGTCGTCGTGGCGATGCAGACGAACAATGATGCTGTTGTCTGTAACGACTACCAACCAGTGTAGCTGCCGCCAGAATGAAGCGGGTACAGGGGGAGGGAGGGAGGATGGCAGTCATTCAGGGGACGAGGGGAGAGAGTTGAAAGCACAGTGAGGGGGGGGGGGAGAAACCTGAACAGAAAGAAGGTAAAAATAGAAAATTTGGAAAAGAAGAAGAGGAATGCTTTGGTGAGAGTGTACGATTTGTAAAGTCAGAGTGAGCAGCCAACACTGTGAGGTAATTGGTGTGAATCCAGGTTAAACAGAGACTCTCAGAGAAGACAGACAAAGTCATAAACTACGTTAATAAGATCTTACACTTCATGATCTGTAACGTTTGCATTCCACTTTAGGAGAAGTAGGGATGAAGCAGTATGGGAAATGTAAGGATACTTTACGCAGGTGGGAAAACTTTATCATCACGTACGCGCACTTGCCTACTTGATAGTTCGGACTTGACTAGTTCACCTCTAAAGGACAGACGGAAGGCTGTAGCGCGGCCATTCTGTCATTTGGAACAACAGCGTACTCGATGATGCCCGCCAAAATATACCTGGCTGTCCCAAGTCCACACAAGTTAACTCCTCTTGACGCATCCTCGATAAAAAAGGACTGAGCAAGAGCACATCTGGGCATTTGGACTGCCGTGGTTTGAACTGGAACAGAACGTTGGCAGTGACTGAGTGCAGACAAGAGCAGAGTTTGAGAAAGGTTTCTTTTAGTTTACTTTCTACACCCTAGGCGAGGGCGACTGGAACTGAGCGGAGGAGGTTGGAGGAGATAAATGTTGGCCATGTGTTGCTTGAGGTTCTTGTCCAAGAGGTTGATGAGGGAATGCATTTGAAATTAGATAGACGGTTTGGTTTGTGGTCTTTTCTTAGCATTATCTTTTCAGTTTAGCGGATTGAAATGCACTGGAGGAACCATGGCAGAGAAGTCATACTAGTTGCAGTCTGCGTCGTCCCGATGTTTAGTTACATTTCTGGGAAGGTGGCACGAGGCTATGGTTCGGAGTACGCAGCTACGTCATAACATGTAGGTGAACCTACAGTGGCCACAACGTCAACATTAAAACGCAAGATGGTCCTCTTTAGAGCCAGTGGTTGTTTGTTCATTTTGGGCTGCTGTAGAAACAGGGCAGTGCAACATGACGGGCTCCATCGGTGGATATGAAGAGTTCATTCTGAGCTAATGAATCCACAATGATTAGTACTTAAAGGTGATTACATCAAAGAAAATGTTTTTATCAATACTGTATTCCATTTGCTTCAATTGTCCTGGTCCTTCCCTAAAAAAAAAAGGAAAGACACCTACACCGATCAGGCATAACATTGTGACCACCTTCCTAATATTGTGTAGGTCTCCCTTGTGCCTCCAAAACAGTTGTGACTTCTCAGAGAATGGACATGAGCCTTCTGAGTTTGTCCTGGATTATTTATAATTTTTGAAAAATAAAACTGAATTGGAGAACACATTCTTACTTTCGCCAAAACGGAAAAGAAGCTGAGCATATCAAAATCTCCTGTCAACCCCTAGTTGGCCATACCTGCAAGAAAAGTAAATAGTATGGAAATCGTATGATGACAGTCAGCATGGACGTTAGACTTGACTTTGACCGCCTCGCTAATACTTCCACTTGTGAAATTCCCAGAGATAGTTGTGCAAATTTGAAAACGATAGCTGAGGGCTGAATACAGCTCGCTTTAGATTTATTCAAGTCTGGCAGCTGCCCGGCGGCTTTACAAGACACACACACTCTCCAGCTGCAGTTATTCACCATACACTTTCCTGAAGTAATGCAGTGGCTGTTATGTCTGCCCGTGTGTCTGAGTACAAGTGTGCGTGTGTGTGTTACATGCTTCTGTATTCCCTAAAGAGTCATCCAGGACTGCTGCTGCTGTTTCTCCTTATAAGGACGTCTGCTCGTGGAAGGAGGGATGGAGGAAGAAGGAGAGAGAGGAAGATGGGGAGGTTCAAGGGGGAGGAAGGAAAGATAGTGATGAAAATATGAAGATGTGAGTGGATGGAAGGAGGGACAGGTGAGAGAGGAGGAGGAATGCGAGCATGTGCAGAAGGCATGATGGTAGAGATGGTGAAGGAAAGAAAGAAAGAAGGAAAGAAGCAATGGGCCAGAGATGTACCATGGGTTGGGTTTGGGAGGCGGCAAAGTAGCAGAGAAGAAAGAAAGCAAATCTGAAAAGAGAAAGTAAATGGGACAAGAATGCATTTAAAAAAATGGGATAGAAAGAAAGAGAGGAGGAAAGCAAGATAGCAAAGTAAGAAAGGGTGTCGCAGAGGTCAGATGAACCTAGAAAGTGAAAACCGGGACAAATTTAAATTGGGACACAGGTAACGGTGACCCATTTACACCAAGTCTGCTTTGTCTATGTGTGTGTTTGTGTCAAGGATTGTAAGAGACATTTTTACAGTTTGTATTTCTAAAGATGTTCATTCAAGGAGTGACACAGTTATCTTCCTTTTTTTCTCTTCCTGTTTTCACCACCCCTGCGCCTGATCCTCTAAATCTGGAGGCTTCTATTGATGTTGCTTTGATAGGCGCTGGAATAAATGCACGGCCACGACGGACCAGAAATAGAACTTTAAGAGTCAGCTTTATTCTTGCTTCTGTTGCGTGAGCAGCGTAGCCAGTCGTATTTTAGTAGAATTATTATTTTAAAAAAAAAAATCACAGTGTACACACGCTGTAGGGATTTAGACCCCTTCTCTGTTTTATAAGTGAGAGAAATATAATGCAACCAGTGCCGCAGCGGTCAGAGCTAGGAGTAACTATGGCACACAGTAGCATAGCAACAGCTGTTGGCAGAAAGCTAGGATTCAGAGAGGAGTTGGGTATATCATGATGCTGTGGCATTGCTTGTCATATGCAAAAAAGTGTGACTACCTGGACTATTCCTCAAGGTACTTTAGACGTCGTGGAATCCAAAATGTGTGGAGTTGTCTGCTCTTGAGGAATTAGTCTTTCTTACCATCTTAGCAAGTTTCCGGGTGTAAGCTAATTAGAGATTGAACGATAAGTTGAGTCGACGTTGACTAGTCGATGGTGCCACACATAAAAACACAGCAGAAAGTAATGCTTTGAAATGAAATCTATATTCTTGACCTGAATACATGTTGTAGCATCTCAAGCAAAAGAAGCTATGGAGGCTTTTCTACAAGGTAATTGAAGCTTGAACACGGGCTGCTGACCGCCGTAGCCCATGGCAACGCCATAAACACGGTCGATCTGGCATTTCTAACAAAAAATAGCAAAAATACACGCTGCAACCACGGCAACAATGCCACCTAATAGAACACAATAGAGCTGAACTTAAACACATGAGCTTATCAATTCTGTGCACTGCAGATGTGTATAGCTTATATAAATGCCAACAGCATTTAGTAGCGACTGACTGGGCCGTTCCTCTGCTAGCGTTAGCCGATGCCTTTTTAGATGGATTGCAGCGCTACTTTTGTTGTATTATGCAGTATTCTGCATGTCATGGTAGTACGGCCTGCATCTTTAGTGAGGTATTTCCACACACTTGATGAACTGCTGCTAGTTTGCTGCAGTGACCCACTGGGCTCCTCACTCGTCTTCTAGGAGGCACAGCAGTAAAGTTGACCAGTTGGTACAACCCTTACAGCCAAAGGAGAAGCTATATAAAATACTATAATGTGGCACTATAATTATCCTAATGTTAAATTGAGCCTGTAGATTCCACTGGGATTAGCAAAGAACATGCAGTATGCACCGATCAGCCACAACAATATGATCACTGACAGGAGGCGTAAATAACACTGGCCATTTTGTGATTATGAGATGAGGGATCCGTGTGCGTATTAATCTACAGACTCACGTCTAATAAACTGGCGTATAAAAAGTCACTGTAATTTGCCGTTAAGATGAAGAAAACTGGCAAAAAGAACATGAAATAAGGAAACTTTTGGTGTACACTCTGTTCCATTTTCCCTTGTCTCGTCTCTTTTTGAGCGCCTCCTGCGCCACGATGACAAATTACTCCTCTGCTTCCCTTTTCCTTACTTCTGCATTTTTATATTGCTCTTCTTCTTTCTCTCCATTATCCCCTTCTCTCTCTCCCTCTCTCCCACAGCCCTACCTTCATGCTTCCACTTCTCTCTCCCTTCCCGTCCCTCCCTCAGCTGCTCCTCCCAGCTGTTTAATCACACATGGCTCATGCCTAAAGAAGAGAAGGAGGGGAGGGAAGGAGGGGACAAATGGGAGGAGAGTCACGGAGTGCAAAAGAAAGAGTGTGTGATAGAGAGAGAGAGACAGAAAATGCGAGCCAGTGGGCTGAGTGTGAGGCACATGGCCAGTGAGTGAGCGATCCTTGCTTCCTCTCAGCGTGAGCTCCTTCTCCCGCTGTCTCCTCTCTCGCTGGTTGGATTATCGCTGAGGAAGGACCTCGTCTGGATACTCCTCCTCTCTTCTCCCTGTCGTCCCTCTCTCTCTCTCCTCCTCCTCTTCCCTCCCCTCTGTGTGTCCACCTCTCGTTGAGGGACTGCAGCTCTCAGGTCTTCCCAGAATCTCACCTCTGGTTCTCCTTTCACCCTCCCCTGTCCCCTGCTTCCCCCCTCAGGATGTCGTGTGAGGAGGCTCAGCTCCACAAAGAGAGGCTGCAGGCCTTGGCGGTAAGTCAGCGTGTTTTTAAACTGTTGTTCTTGTTGCTTCTTCTCTGACCCTCTGCCTGTTTGTATTGCCGTCTGCGACAACACGAGGGCTTCTGTTGCTGTCAGACACGGCATCTCACCTTGACTTCATCCCTTTCTGTCATTCCCAGCACCATATCTCACTTAACTGTCTGGCACCTCAAAGTTCCCGCAACTCTCTCCGCCAGTCTCTCTGCCTCTCTCATTATTTCCCTCTCGTTCTCTGTCATGCCCGCTCTCCCTCTCTCTCTCTCTCTCTCCCTGTCTGCCTAGTCACATTATTCATTCATGACCCATTTCTCTCCATTGTAGCACATGTAACGGGTGGGAAAAAAGCATTACTTCCCCCTTATTTTATTTCTTCTTCTCTCTTTTTGCTTCATGCCAACGTTTGTTGAACTTTGACTCATAAAGTTGTGACGCAAACCACCAGTCGAGGTCTAAAAGTCACAGTGACCCCACAAACACTGAAGAGTGTTTATCTTGCCTGGTGTTTTTTTTTTTTTTTTTTTAACTGTTCCGAAGCCAGATAACTTGAAAACATACAAATATGTCACATGTTGACCACCCTTGGATTCGATCTTGCTAAATCCAAAATGTTCGCTGCATGTCGGGATTGCTTTTTTTTGTCAAACAGCAGATTAAAACTGAATATGCTTAACGTGTTAGTAGCCCTGCAGCATGACGTCGTAACCTCCTGCACCCATTTTCATCTCATAAAAGCCATTTTTCTTGCGCCAGCTGTAACGTGCTTCAATCCCTCGCTAGCCTGCTGTAATGCAGTGCCGCAGAGTTTGCCTCGCTGTTCGTGTCGGCTTTCATCTTCTTCCATTTCTTTTTTTGGTGGAAACCAACTCACTGGAAAGTTGGTGGAAAGTACTTTTTTTCTTTGCTGGCCAGATGTCTGAGGTTTCTAGGTGTATCAGCTTTCCAGCGTGCAAGGAGCTCAGCTGTGAGGTGGTCTAGAATATGTTTCGATACTCGCCGCTATGTTTCGGGACCTGTGGAAGTGTTTGGCTCGGTGCTGAACGGGCTTCAGAGCGACGGTTACACCGGCGCTCGCTGCCCGGGACTAAATTTGGCGCCAGCGAAGAACCACAACATACCACACACGCTTAAGACACGCAGGGGCTCGGGAGCACATATACGCAAAAGTGGGGGGAACAGCAGCAGCAGCAGATGGAGAACTATTTTGGCCACGTTGAAACATGGCAGCCATACCCGGCTTCATGTACTTCAACCAGTATGGCACTTAGAGGAAAAGAGCAGAGAGTTCTCACAGTCTGGACAGACAAGCATTTCTGTTTCTTGCTTGATTTTATGTGTATTTGCCAAAATGCACATAAAATAATTAATGCTTTGTTTAAAAGGTTTTGTTTCGGGGCTCAAACCCAAAAAAGCCGCAGGATATTCTGGTCATAGTCGTTCTTAACTTTACTTAAATACTACAAAGAATGCTTTTCATTTACGTTTATTAAAGGATAATGAGAGATTCTACATTAAATGCGTAGAGCTTGGACGTGCAGGTAATGTGAGGCAGTGAGTACAAATAAATCATCTGAGCCGCTTTGTCTCATCCAAATGAGCATCTGTCTTGTCTCAGCGGAGTGTGTGTACATGATATCAGAGACAATAACAGTGTTAATAGCTTTCAACCCCTACCAGGCACTTAAATAGAGAAGGGTTACAATTACACTAATAGTACTAACAACTCTCTGAGGCGACTAAGCACTCTGGAAGCTACAGAGTAAGCCAAGAACCAGAGGTCAAGAGTAAATACAGAAGCTGGACGAAGATTCCCACAGGGACGTGGAGAGGTTTCATAATAATCAATCCAGTGACAATTTCAGAAACTCCTTCAAAACTATGCTTTTGTCTTTAATAATAAGCGTCAGCGGTCCACTATAGAGAGGTGCAGAGTGCATACACACACACACTCTGTCTCCGGTCTGCAGCTGACATGCTAATGATTTTATCAATAATTCATACTCTGAGATTTCATTGTCATCACCGTCAGTGTCTGTCCTCATCAATACTTCAGCAGATCTTGAGCCAAACTGGAAGCTTCCTCGAAAATCCAAGCAGAGAGCCGGAGAGAGCTGCAAGTGAGCCACCAGCAGACATAATCAATGTCAGCCTCAGATTTAGCAGCTGATACAGACACCAGGGTGGGCAGCTGTGCTTTATATATAAAACGGGACCGAAATGTCACCATCAGGTAGCAGCTCATTTATCACAGAGATAGGTCAGTGTTTTATGTGACTCGTGAATAAATAATGAGTTAATGGGTATAATGCTCAGCTGGAGTGTGCCATATAGTATGAAATCACAGAATAAATTAATTATGAAAGGTTTTTTGTGATTTGTAAATCACAGAATTAATTGATTATGGCAGTTTTTTGGTGTCTGGGGCTTCAGTAGTAAAGCTTCGGCTTGTTTTGGGTTGGATTTGACTCAAGGCTGGTAGACTCACTGAGATGCATGATATACCGCTGCTATGTTTGAACAGTAGATGAGCACCTTCTTTATAGCAACTAGACAACAAACAAGAGCTAAACTAAGTCTGCTTACAAGTATGGTCAAAGTGTTTTACAGCATCAAACAATACAATAGCCTACTACTCAAATGAAATGGTTTATTTGACATACTGTATTCTTGTTGCTCTATTGAAAGTGCTCCCACCCAACTGAGGTCTTTGCCATCTCGTCTTTGATTCAGCGGCTAAGGCAAACTGAAGCATCACAATGTGATGTTCACTTTTATCCTGGGAGTAAGAAGGATATCAGATGCCCGAGCTGAGATGTATTCAGACGTTTCAACAAGTGCAATTAAAAAGTATTAAATATAGTACAGCCATGTGCTGACAAGGGGTGAATGCGAATTTGCAATTGACCTTTACCAAAGAGAGCAAATACCAAATTAAAAACAAAATATCTGAAACTTGTGACTGAAAGAGATAGAGGACTCATCCATGACTTTATCCATAGGACTCTCGATAAGCAGTTTGAAGCTCAGCGTGGTGGTTCTGGCTGTCGCCATCTTGGCAGTGCCCAAATTTGCCTAATCCCCACCTCTGTTCTCAAAATGGGAAAAGACGTGAGTGGAGATGAAGCTGCCGGGAGCATACAATCACATTAGATATCCAAGCTGTTTATCTTCAAGAATGTCCACTTGTCCAACTGTGGACACGGTAACATAACTGTTATGAATGTCTTTTCCACTCTCTGTGGATCAGGCTTGTTCCAGTGCATCCCACAGACACTTGATCAGGTTGGGATCTAGTGAATTTGGAGGCCAGGTCAACACCTTGTGCTGTTCTTCATGTTTTTTTTTTTGAGTTGTTCCTAAACTTTTTGTGTTTTTGTGTTTGTGCCTGTGACAGGCTGCATCCTGCTGGGGATGGCTGCTGCTCACTATTTTCACTATTTCACTATTTTCTGTATCTTTTCAGTGCAGTTCAGTCTGCTGTATATCCCTGCCCTTGCTTAACTAAGTGGAAACTGTTTTCTTTTTAATTTTGGCATCCAAACTAGGCATCCAAAATAACTACTGACGGTTCTGCCTTCCAAATAAGCTTACTCAAAGCAGTAATTTTTCAACCCAACCAAGCAGTGAGAAATTTGCGAGCATGTAATCTAACAGTTATTTAGTTAATTGACTCATTAGTTCACCAAACGTTCAAACTAAGATTGCCATACTCTGATAGTGATTAGTGGCTGTCAGCTGCCTGTGGTCTAATTGGTCAGATTAGGGAGCAGTTGTTGTGATGTCATATAGTAAAATGCAGACCTGCAATTGGCATATTATTACCATGCAATTATAGCAGTCGGATGTAGCCCAGCCTGGTCAGGGTTCCCCGGAAAGCCCGCGTGAGTGTGCATGTGTGTTCACCAAAGGCTTGCATGTGGTTTTAAGATCAGCCCGTGGATGGCGAGCGTCTCATCATTATAATTAAATGTTGCCCATGTGGCCTGCAAGCGGCAAGCAGCGCAGAAAAATACATATACAAAAGGGTATGTGTCTTCACAGTCTTCTCAGTAGTGTCTTTGATATGTTTACATAGATGACCTCAGCACTCTGGACCCCGCGCCCGCACCCCCAACAAACACATATGCTAAAATGCACACAAGCCTGAGGCCAACTCTGATGGGGATTAGGATGCGGTGCATGTAAATTCAGATGATGGTGTGTGGAAAAGAGAAAGATTAAGGATATGATCGCCTCTGGCACTGGAAGCAAGACATTTAGGGACGAAACTCAGTGCAGTTCAGAATGCCTATTGTCTCTCCTGCCGATGAGTGAGTTTCATTAAGAATCATGCAAGACTAACCCGCCATTTTGAATTATTTCACTTCACGGATTCGAGCACAAATTGATCTCCTTTTAGACGAGGCCTGTGAAGTGGTCTGCGCTTGTCGTTCTGGAAGGTGGACAAAGTTCTGGATCCACTTAGTGAGGTTTAACAGAGGGAAGTGAGCGGGGCAGGGTGAAGGTGAGGGGGATGCTATATAGCGAGACCTTGGCATGCGCTGAGTTGTGATTGTGGCATGCAGGGAAGGAGCAGTGGTAATGGGCCACGCTAAGTTGGGGGGGGCTAGGCTGCCTCCATTTGATGTTTCAGTTTGCGCAGTTTGCTTACTTCGAGCATGACACGATGACTACTTTGAAACCTTGAAAACACTTTTGGAAATACTGACCGATACTGTCAAGTGTTTGCCATGTGTTATTCTAATTAAGTTTTCATTGCGTTATGTCATATGCCCGTATATAGACTGTTGTTTTCTCACAATCAGACACATCCCTGCAGCTGTTTTCAGTAGCTCCAGCTGAGGGGAACACAGTCTTAATCACATCTCTAAACCTTTAGTTTCATTGGCATGGAATCTGGCACATTTACTTTAGTTGACAGTAAAGACATGTTTGTCAGATTTTTCCCATCTGCTACTTGCGATGTGAAGTCAATACATGTGTTCCAGTGTGCGTTAAGGTCTGTTTTCCTGCATATAATTGCCTAATGGGCTTCCTGAATTGGTGTCATACGCTTTGAATACTTGGAAGAGTGGGTGTTGCCAACTACCGACTGGGCAGATTGGTTCCTGGAGTGTGGAAAGGTGGGTAGATGAGGCCTGCTTTATGGACTTGGCAGTTTTATGGGGGAGGGCCGCGTGCTTCAGGCGAAGTCATTTTGAAAAGGAAGAGGGGGTGTGGTTGGTTAGGTGGCAGGGGGTCTGGGACACAGCAGGCATACATGCCGTCTAAAATTAGCAGCAGCTGTCTTGGACCTACTGGACGTTGTGGTATGTTTGCGCGCACGTCTGTGTGTACATGCCTGTGTGTGTGCGCTTAAGTGAGTGGGGTTGGGGTTCACGGGGACATGAGAGGTTGGAATGCAGCTTCAGTGGACGCTGTTGGTTTTTAAATTATTTTCAAGCTTAGCTGAATGATAAACAGCTGAGGGGTGACACGACAGAAATGCAGACTGACAGTAAAGGTTCCAGCCTCAGCTATTAGTTCTGTCCTAACAACAACTCTGGTTTACTGATAGCAATAACCCTAACCCTACTACCAAATTAAACTGCGTTTCTACCTGCATGGGAATTCAAAAGTACACATACTTGGGCGTCTCCACAGATGGACATGATGAGTTTAGTCACCACCTGCTCCCATCATCTGACAATGGCATGCAAGGCATTTCAGCTATGTGCTAAGTATGCATTTATTGACACCACCGTTGGGTATGGAGTTGGCAGGTTAGTGTCCTGTTCATTGTAGACCTGCAGCCACCCCCACAAATGGTAAAATGGACATTTCATGACCTCAAATTGTGACTATGATTGCTTTAGTTGATCAGCTAATTAATAAATTGTTTCAGTGCTAAGTTTATGCAGTCACGTTTTAAGTCCATGGCCTACGGCATCATCCAAAGACATGTCTTGCAAACCCATGACATTCAAGCCACAGGCCCATTTCTGTAAGTGGTCTCTAAGCGTTCAGGTATGGCCGCCTGCTGAATGGAAGATGATCTTCACTGTGAGATTTCTGCGCTGGGTGTGTTGGCATGTACAGAATGTGACCTATCTGATCCGTAGCCCACTTCTGTTCTCAAAGTCAACATCAGCAGAAGTTTAATCCGAGCAGAGTTACATCACTGTTGTATCACAGGGTAATAATGCCCTTGTGGCCTAATGCTGGATGTGTGAGATGTCCATCAGTAGTGTAGAATGCTGTTTCTACGCCAATGTAACAGGCTGCCTGTGTTTTCTCCTTTATAAAAGCTATCCAGCTCGAAAACAGCTGTTCAACACTTGAAATTGAAAATGTTTTTTTCTTACTTTGTTTTTGTGCTGTTTGCACTGGTACACTAAACAATGATATCATCTCCCCATGTTGATTTCATGCGTACGGTGTCTGTGATTTGCCCCACTACAAACCAGGCTCTCACCAGTTTTTTTGATGACATTCAGACCTCCCTGTGTTATATAACCCCTTGACATCCACCCATTTTTGTAGTAATAAATTACTTAAAGTTGTTGGACTGCGACTTCGGCAAACATTCGCAGCACATACCGATTCAACAGATACTTGTCCCTATGAATGAAAGAATAATTAAGAAACAAGTAAGAAACTATTGCTGAGGTAGTCTGGAAGTCAGCCAGACTCCTCACAAAAATGTTCCTGCAGAAAGTTGGTCTTGAGTCAGTCTGTTGAGAAATGATTATGCTCCAGGAAAGGTCTGATGGGCCAATCAAATCATTTGGGTAGTGTCTGGACAGAAGAGTAGCAGCAACATAGTCATACAAGTCATCTGAGTTCTGTGGAGTTGAATTTGTTTACAAAAAATGGATTGGTTATAGGACTATTAAATTGCATGCAGAGGTAGTTTGTCTCTCGGATTAAATCCAAATGGAGTGTTACCAGACTCACATTCTGGTAAGAATGTGAGTCTGGTTATGCTAGGCTATTGCTAAAGACTGAAAATAATTTATATTGTTTGCATTGTGAATACTTGTTCTTACAAATGATGATTGAAATGACCATTGGCCATTGGCATTATATGGTTCTCAGACCAAATTTTTGCATTCGACAAGAGTGTATGTCATTGACATTCATAATGCAATCCATGTGTTACATAGAGATCTAACGGACACAGTCCAACATACCAAAAGACAATTACCTTTTTGAACATGTTCCTCAGTATTATTGTTATGTTCCACTTAAACTAACTTGGCACATCAAATGGCTTGTTAACCAGAACTGTCTGGGAAGTCATTTTTGACTTAGTGATTGTATAATTCCACAGGCTAACCTCAACAAGTAAGATCAACAAACTATGATGTAGAGAGGAGAGGAAACACAACAAGCAGCACTCTGATGGGCTTTGAAAGCTAACAGACATTTGCTAGTTGCGTAGCTAACATCTCAGAAGATGGTTCTTTGCATCTTTGTCAGGGAAACATGCATAAAAGGCACTCTTAGAAGAGACCGTCCTCACGCCTAAAATATCATTTTGGCTGCCAGTTGTTCCTCACAGGATGCTGATAGGCCTACCCCATTGACAAACAGACTCACAGTTTGAATACTAGCTAGACGGATTGTCATGTGATCTCCTGATCTCGCAAATCTGTGAGAATCCAGGATAATGCATAAACATCCTGTAATACGATATTGAATTCTGTCCTCCGAGTATTATCCATCCTTACCAGTCATGTCTGGTTTGGCTCAGTTGTTGCCGATTGTCAAGGTTAGAATGAGGCCTTTCGAAATCTCAGGGGCCATGTGGGGTCCTTGCCAGCCTAGTGAAGTCCTCTTATAAGAGCACTGTTAAACACTTTGCTGAGGCTGAGAACATTGTATAAATCTGCTACAGGAAATCCCCACAAACTCAAGAGACTACATGGGACATTGACTTTAGGCCTATTAAAAAGTATTTTCTGGTGTAAACGACACTGAAGATGGGGGAAAGTTCATTGTGCTCTGCATAAACTTACAGGAACTGTGAGTAGACAATGGAAGTTTTCTCTCCGCTGCCAAAATCTGTCGCTCCGTAGGATGAGATGTTACTAAATTCAGTCCAGTCCATGTGAGTTTTCCTTGGCTTGTGATGCTACAACATACCAACAAGAATAAAGTCAGAGTTGCTGAATCATTTTAAATATTGAACACACATTTCTGCTTAAGTGTCCAGCTTTTTGGATGGTGTCAACAGTAGTGGGAAAAGCGATGCCCTCAGCGGTGAGCCAAGTGGGGCCAAACACTGTGAGTCACAGAGTGGGAAGTCATGAGTGTGTCACCAAGAATGTCAGCATTTTTTTGTGAGGAGGAGGACGTGTTATGTGGGGGAGAACGCAGTGAAACAGAGCAGCGCTCTGGGTCTTTCTCCTGTCAGCTCAACTGAACGGGGCGAGGGATTCATCTCATCTCATTGTGAGCGCATCCGTCTCCGTTGTCCACTTGGTTTTTAACCCCGCTCTCGCAGACAGTGATGATCTCTTGAGCTAATGAATTTGTGTTTTCGATGCGAAGTGATTGTTGGACAAATTAAATTATCCCCAGGGAGCTAAATGTCACACAGTGATACTGCTGGAACTGGAATCAGTCTCCAATTCATACTCCTGTCATAAACAATTGAACAAACTTGATGAATTCTGGGTTCATCTTGTCAAACTGAAACATTATTCCTGCTTGTCTACCATATATGAGAGTAAATGAGCACTCAAACTGGAAAAAAAAAACAAACAAGCAAATTGTGTGGCCTCTGACTCAAATTGGAGCGCCATTATCTTCCACTGTTTTTCACAGACTAAAAAGTTACGAAAAGAACATCATGTACAGATTACTCATTGTGAAAATAACCATTAGTTGAAGCCACAGAACAATCATCAGTCTGAAAAGTCTTGTGGGAACCATAACAACCATTGCTGTAAGTTAATAGATAGATAGAGAACACAATACTGTGCTTGGCATAGAAGACTAGCATTACTGTTGAAGGGGATGTCAGTGCTATACATTTCACATCTGAAATGTGATGAAAACCAAATGGCACCCAAACCATCTTTGATCTAAGGACATAGAGCTTCAATTACGTTTGTGTGTGTTATCTTATCTGTACGTTATCTTGTCTGTGTGTTTGAGTTCCTGCACGGTTCGAGGAATCCCCAAAGCGCAAAGTCGGAAACACTTCCCGAGTTTTATTCTGAGAATATGTTACCGTCAGCTTATCTGTGTGTATGTATTCATGCCCGTGAGTGTATTTGCTTTCGTGCGTTATTTTTTTTGGGGGGTTTTTTTCGTGTGTGTGCGTGCATGTGTGCGTTTCACCCATTCCTCGACCACATGTCCTCAACAGTCCCTGACATCTGGCGGCCATTCCTCCGCTCAGGCTCTCTGACTGTACTTCACAGACCATGGGAACGGCTGCTGTGTAGGCTGCTGTGGTGTGCGCGTGTGTGTGCGTGCGTGCAAGAGAAATGACCTCACCTTTGGCGCAAATGTTTTGGCAGCCTGTGTGCAGCCTCGTAACGTGTCCCTCCGTAGTCTGATGTAGTCGAGTCGTTTCGCTCGTTTCTGTTTGTAAGGATCCCGTAGGTGCGACGCCGCTGTTATTACACATGCAGTTTTTTGGTCATTTCCACTAAACCATCACGTTTGCGTGCAAAGAGAGGCTGTGCGTGTGTGAATTAGGCAGCGCACTAACATTTGACTACATATTTTGGCTTAAAATGGCATTTGCTCCTGCTCAGACGGCTTCTTGTCTCAAACACAGTTACTGGTGGTTTAGTTGGCAGAGGCACACACAGGCAAAACCAAACTATGTAAGTGCAGCCTTTTTTTCAGTTTGCCACATATTCTTTTTGTCTAACTGATATGTGAGACCACGGAACGTAAAATATATTCCATAGGGCCTCCACCTTCTTGATACAGACACACAGAAGACGTTGGCATTTAATTACAAATGACCTTTTTTATACACTTAACCCAAACATACGGCTCGGTTTAAAAGTACCAATTAGCCTTTATTAATTGTTTCCACAGCTTAACTGAATGTTTGAGGTGTAGGTGTCATTTTTCTCTCTCCATTTCAAATGGTTTTGAAAGAAGGAAGAGAGCAGAACGTTGCAAAATAACTGTGTCCAGTTAACTTGTTTCTGTTCATTGGAGAAAATGGAGCCTGACATCATATGACCCAGATTTTGCACATAGTCTACATAAAATAGCCCGCTTCTTGCCACAAGTGGACATCCTTCATTGTGGTTTACAAATGACCAGTGCTGCGATTCCAATTAATGTTTTCAGGCGTCCGTACATCACATTTTGGTGAAGGGGACGTGTCTGCAAATTTGGCACAAACGTTTGCTTGCATTCAAGGATGAACTGATTGGACTTTGCTGGTTGTGGTCACCGTCACTTCACAAAACCCATTTTTTAACAAACCACGCTCCAACTATTTCACACACCAAAAAAATATCTAATAGGACACAATTATGAAGTCATTTTATATCCAAAAGGTCAAGAGTCAACTTCACTGTGACATTGTTCTGCAAGAACACATATTATGTATTCTAGCTATATATAGTTATCCACATTATCCAGAAGTATATTTTCACCTGTTTTCTAATAGAAACCATTCCAGTCCTGTTCTGTTTATTCGGTGTCATTGTGTCCGGCTCCGTATTCAGTCCTCCGTTCTATTCTGCGTCACTCTTCGCTCACTTTGTTTGAGCCCTGGTCCAAGGTTTGTTCACATTTTCTGGGTTTTCCCTAATGGTTATATTTAGCCAACAGGAAACGTCCCAGAAATCCTCGCCGTACTCCCACAGAAAGAGAGCCACATCCACAGTATCTCATGCCCTTCAGCCCCAAGCGGTGCTGGGCTCTGCTTTGTTTATATAACATGGGTTTTTGTAAGAGTGACTCTAAAGACAGTGACTTTTGTTTTGTTTTGTTTTTTTTCATTCTAAAACTCACCGTGCACTCACTGCATCCTCATACCCTCACATGAAGGTGAAGATTGTTCTCCGCACCCCGACTTCACCCTCGGTGACCTTCAGACGTTTCAAGGCCTAATCCCTCCTCTTTATGTTGCCTGTGAGCCCTAACCCCTCTCAACCCTCGATGAACTGTGACCTTCAACCCCTATAATACTTCACTTCCTTCCTGCGTACACCCACAGTTCATTTTTCTCTGCTTAATGGCGCATGCAGTATGACAGTGTATAGACTGCAATTGATTTGCTGTTCTACTTAATAACATATTCATAAAAGGGGATCTCAGCTTGAATGTGGGATCAGTGCCTTCACACAATAAGTAGACAAAACAAAACAAAACTGATCTGAACAGTCTGTTGCACTGAACTCTTTGATCTCTTCAAAATTGAACATAGCCAAACCACAGTCGCCTCAAATGAATGATTAAAACATAAGAATTAAGAATTAAGAATTAAGTGTCTGTCGGCCAAGTATACTTGTGTATACAAGGAATTTGGTCTCTGCAACCGTGAATTAGTGAATTAGTGAACACACACAAAGCACACAGTGAGGTGAAGCACACACTAACCCGGAGCAGTGAGCTGCCATGCTACAGCGGCGCTCGGGGAGCAGTGAGGGGTT
>JASGAT010382287.1:0-17680 GCA_030220025.1 Chelon auratus
TCAACACCTTGTGCTGTTCTTCATGTTTTGTTTTTTTAGTTGTTCCTAAAGTGTTTTTGTGTGTGTGCCTGTGTCAGGCTGCATCCTGCTGGGGATGGCTGCCGCCATCAAGGAGTGTCATTGCTATGGGGTGGGGGTGCCTGGTCTGGTCTAGATGGGTGCTACATGTCTAAGTTAATAGGCCAGGTTCAAAGGTTTCCCAGCAAAACACTGAGTTCTCCCAAGATGGTCAATGTTATTCACTTTGCCTGTCGGTGGTCATAATGTTGTGGCTGATTGGTGCATACCTTAATATAGGGTACATTTTACATTATAAAAAGCAACCAAGAACCCTAATAATACATTTAGGTGCAACAACAAATGTGTTTTGAAGGGAATGTGAAGCCAGTTGTCACACTCAGGAAATGTTGTTTATTTTACATATCCATAAAGCTGGAAACTGTTCACCGATGACACGTTTCATTTACTTTCTTGAATTATCTGATTGTGACGCAAACTATCCGAGTCAGTATTTTAAGAGCCGCCGTCATCCGGGAGGCTAGGAGCAGCTGACCTCTCCTGAATCATGCTGATCAGCTGCTCTACAGTTTGTTCATTCAAGATGACCATCTCTTGTGAAAATATTTGGGTATTTGAATGTTCAGAGTAGATAAAGATGGTGTGACGGCCCTCCCTGCTGGGGTCCTTTGCTCTGTTCCATTAACTGGGCTGGAAAGAGGGCGGCCTGCCTTCCACCTTTTATTTTAATGTAACTACTCTCAACATCCAGGCATCCGTGCACGCCTTACATTACTGACACCCTGCAATAGACATAGACAGACTTTATTGTCATCCAGGTATGAAGTGAACACAGATGGAAATTTTGTTTCATTGCCTCAGCAGAGTATCAAAATTTACAGCTGTAGACTAGCTATAGCTTAACCTGTGTGCAGAATACAGGATTACATGCAACACACTATTAACTGCAATAGTAAAAATGACCTTTGGAGTTAACAGTTGGGCAAAAATCTGCATAAAAGTCTGCATAGTTCCAGACTATAGATGTCAGTATGTTCAAGTGTATCAGGTAAAAGTAGGGTACCGCTGCTTGCCCTCTGGAGGGTCGTGGTGGGGGCTGGAGCCTATCCAAGCTGTCATTGGGCAAGAGGCGGGGTACACCCTGGACAGGTCCCCTGAGAGACAGACAACCATTCACACTCACACCTACGGCCAATTTAGAATCACCACTGAACCTAACCAGCATGTCTTTGGACGGTGGGAGGAAGCTGGAGTACCTGGAGAGAACCCACGCAGACACAGGGAGAACATGCAAACACCACACAGAAAGGCCCCAGTTGTCCGATGGATTTTTCCAGCTTGACCTGGTGAAAAAAAGGCAAAGAGTCATCTCTGTGTGCCATTTGAATGCCACTGTGTTGGTTGGCTGCCCATGCGTCGCCAGAAGAGGCGGAGTCCGACTACTGCCAAAGGTGTGGGAACTTGGGCGCCGAAGGCCTGACTGTCGGCTTGGTGTGTCACAACCCTTAAAGTGATCTAGAAGAAACACTGATGTGGCCTTTCCTCGTGGAAAGAACTGAAAGAAGAGACAGAGGGAGTGTTGAGTGTAGGCATACATCATGCACACATGTCGACGGTGTTTGTGGAATTGATCTTACTGCAAGAAGAGAAAGAGAGACGTTCTGCCCTGTAACTTTAATAGGCAATAATATCCCTGTGCTGTGTTTTCTTCCAATCTACAAGAAACACTGATGTTTTGACAACTTTTAGAGATCACGGTTTAACAGCTATTCCAATTTTTGCACTGAGCTGTGCAGCAGGGTTGAAGAATTGAATCCAAATTGCAGCTGTTCTCCATCTATTTATTCATTACGGGGGTGTTTTGGCTGCACAAATGCAATGAAACACATTCCATTTTTGAAATTTCTCCAGAAAGACTCGAATTAAACGAACGGCCTGAATGAAAATATTTGAGTGACGTCAATCTGTTTTCAGTCGGCGTGCCTCTTTCTGTCTCTTCCTGTCCTCCACGCTGAAGCTGATTCCGACAAGCCGGAGACAGTTCGGTGCCAGAACTGCGACAACCGTCCCCAGGTGTCATCGCGGCGCTGACAAATTCAGGTTGGAGGAGCTCAAAACGAACGTCACGTCTCGTCGTGTTCTCCATATTTAAAATAGCAAACCCGGCGCAGCCTTTGACTCTTCACACCTATTAGAGAGCATCATGTCCGTGTCACATGTGAAGGAGAAACATCAGGAATGTGACATTCTTTTAGATGCAGTGTGAATTTCACAGAGAATCAGACACAGACGGAGGAAGAGGAGTTCCTGCAGAGAAAAAGAAAAAAAAAAAGCAGGGGAGGAAAATGTCGACAGATGTCTTTGTGGTGAGATCACAGCTGGATCGATGCTCTGCTGTTTGATCCGGCCACATTAATAAGAACACTAACACCCCCCTGGTCTTTAAATATCCAGTGCGATAGCTGGGGAGCTGAGGGGAATCCATACTGGAGAGAGGGAAGGATCAAACTATCCTCCTGCATTATTAAATCCTCAGTGCTGCGTTTTCATGGCGAGCTCAATTACGGCTATGTTTTCTCTTCAAGGGGTGTAATTAGTGGTGTAACCATGGAAAGTACAATTTAAAAGTATTATGTGTACATGGTAAATGTTCATTAGGCTGTCACTCAAAATACAGATGCAGATCGGTTGACCGGCGGCCGTAGAAAAACGGCAAACATAAACTTCCCGTTATACATTTAAAGCAGATGTGAATCTACATACATTAAAGTGAGTGTGGTTCGACACAGCCCTGAACGCAGCTTGTTTCATATTACATATAATTTGCTCCCTAAGTTTCACTTGGGGTAGGAAGTGACATCACAGAGAGCTGTCCACTGACCACAAGAGAAAAAAAAATGTTTGTTCAAAGTTCAAATGTTATTATATTGGAAGTGTAAACAGAAATAGGCCCAAAACAGATCCCAGAGGAACCCCTTATTTGATTGATTGTATGATTTGCATTTATTGTGTTAAAGCAGCAATTAGGATGACAAGGTATAACTTGTAATTCTTAAAAATCTATAAAATATAAGAAAGAAAATGAAACCAACACCTACAACATTTGATCGGTGTGTCAAACCCCAGGGAGACAGTCCTGATTAGTTTTTTCAGCTGATCGATCATGTTAAATTGGCCAATGAAAACAATTAAACAACAACAAAAAAAACAAAAACATGCCATTTTCTTCTCATCTGAACATCCGAATATAGGCAAACTTTAGCACCCAGCTACTAGTAGCTCTACCGGTTTCCCCTTTTGAATAATGCACACCGACTACTGCCACCTACTGGTAGTTATTTCCTTTCACGCAGATGCAGAACCTAAAATATGTGCCAGCTGGTTGTTGGTTGTAGTCTTTCTGGTGTGTTCAAGTGCAACTTTTTTGGGCCAGAAACAGATGGCATCACAGTCCGTCTTCATTGCTGGTAGCCAGTTTGCTGTTTCTGTGCCATAACACCAAATCAGTAACGTTAGGTCAAATATATATACATACATTCATTCAATCCATGAGTATAATAAAGTGGAGCCCTCTGCGGGACTAGACGCCATAACCTACGTACGTAGCCTATGCCAGTGCAAGTGCAAGTTATATAGTAGCTGGTAAGAAACTGGCTGTTAACAAACACTAGTCATATAGGTTTCAGGAAGGTAACTCCTGCAGAAGTTACTGGGATGTCTTAAATGTCTTAAAACAAGTCCAATTGGTTTTGTTTCAGTTTGTCTTTTTTGAATATACCACGACACGCATGGCAAAGTTTCCTGAGTGGAAAAACAAAAAATTTCCTTCCTTTTTTAATTGCCCTTCACATTGTTTTCTAACTTAACCAACAAACAAAACAAACGCTATAGAAGGATACACAGTACGGTCATGCAAGACCTCCCACTGAAGAACTACCTGATAATTGTCTTTCCATTTCTTTTGATTCCATTTCAAGCACTCGGACAGATCCCTCTTCCCCAATGACAATGTGTTTTTTTAGCCATGCAGTTGGAGCACAGATTCAATATCCGACAGACATTTACCACTTTATGAATGATAATCAGTTGCAATTTACACTGTTTGACTTTCCCTGATTCTGAATGTGTGAGTTAAAATCCGCCTCTACCCATCCCCCGACTCCCCGGCCCTCCCGAGCCTTTGACACCAACGCCCGGATTAAATTGCCAGTTTGACGGCACTAAACAACTCAATTAAAACTGCCGGACTCCATCAGCAAATGGCGGGCACAATTCAGTCAGCTGATTTGCGGCAGGCAGCTCCGGCTCCTGTCTGACAGTGAGTGCAGCAGAAGATGTGTGTTCTCCGCTTCCTGCCCCGATGTTTAACTACCTGTCCGGTTCAATCAGCTGGTGAGGGGTGAATTGCTTGAACAGTTTAAGATTGGAGTGTAAGCGAACAGTAAAATGTTAAATTTAAATAAAGAACTCCTCAGCATGGCAGCTGGTGCTGACAGGAAGGCAGGGAAGGTAAAAATTAAGCATGACAAATATGTTTGCTCTAAGATCTGAAGCAACTTATACGAGTCATTTTATCACAACATGCTTTTGTGCCAAGAGTTTGATGTGAAGATTGATGCCACTCTCATTAAGAACTCAGCTGGAGCCAGGAAGTGATTAGCTCAGCTTAGCTTAGCTTAGCTTAAAAACTTCAAAAGGGAGGCAATAGCGTCTGGACAGAATTCAGGTGGTACTATAGGTGTGAGGCGTGAGAACACTAAGAAGCTGTTGGCGTCTAACAGTTTCTCAAGCTGACGACAGGGTAACATAAGTTCAAGTCCCATCCTGTGAACTTTACCAAAAATATCCATTTACAAGAGGGCGGCGTTCATATGGTCACTTGTCATGAACATGGAATTTTGTTTTGTTTCGATCCTTTGTCACTGGGTTCAGATGTTTGCCCTCACATGACTTGAACACTGTCACCTCATAAGAGCTTCAGTTTACAGCGTTGCACAGACAGCAGGAAATTAATAAGAGCCACATTTCTTCGTACACGTACCTCTTGTAGTGCAGTTCACGCTGGCTAACTGGGACACTTCCTTTAATGTTATTAGTTCCACCTGGGCTTTTCTTGCTATGACAAGTCAGAAACCCTGCAGTGAGGACGGCTCATTGTGTTTGGTTTCATGCTTTGTTAAAGGCACCTCTATCTGTGCGGACAGAGGATTTAGAGTGCAGGAGCCAGTCCTCTAAAATAAGTGTGCACGCTTTCCCTTTCAAGGCTAAATCAAGGCAAATAGTTGAAGTGTTTGTCTGTGGCTTTAATGTGAAAACCTTAGGGACACTAAATGCATTTTAGGATTAGTTTTTTTATGAAGCTTTTTCCGTTTATATACTGAATGTGATGGACTGACTTGCATGCCTGATGCTGGTTGTTTCTTCCCTCTTCACTGCATGCGGAGGTGGCAGTTCAGTGAATTCTCGGCGTCCTTTGCAGGTTGCATTGCTCTTGAAGCCAAAGAACAACCTCTGTGAAAATTAAAGCCAGTGCAGAATTGGCAAAACCTGGGTGATGAAGAGTGTTTGTCCATCTTTATATACTGTGCATTTAAAGGTGGAAATGCGTCGTTTTTTGGTATTATACAGTATATACACTTGTGTACCTGTAGAGTAGCTTATCTAAGTAGTGTGATTCAATGTAAAACAAATGCAGTAATTCCTGTTTTAAACTTTAAACTGTAAGGTTTGGTTGACATTCTCTTGCAGTTATTGATTCAGCCCTATAGTTTTAACTTATTGAACTGTATTGCACTGAAACTGCATCCAGATACTGTATATGAAATGGATATGGAAGCTATTTGAATGATATAACACCACGTCTGATTTAACTTTTTTAAAATGAGAATAAAATGGTGCAAATAGATGAAAAGAGAATAAGATATGTCTTTTGTACTGTTTAAATACTTGTTCCTTTCAAATAAATCATGATATTATGTCGTCTCAACGACTGTCTTTTGCCTCACAATGAGCAGTGTGCAGCAAATACACTATACAGTATTTTAGTATAAGAATTAGGCCTTGATCACTGCACGCTTCTGAATAATTCCTGCTGTTTGCTTTAACCTTTATAATGGACGGGCGGAGCTGACCACAAAGCAAAATACAAAGAGAGCCAGGGCAGACAATAACAGGAAAAGCGTCTGAATGTCAGTTTTCCCGTGACTGACAGCCCACTTGACGATATCTGATTTATGCTGCAACTCCCGGCACGTCTGGGCGGAGGAGGCGCACAGTGAACTTTATTTGCATGTAACTGGCCAAAGTTAATTCAGGATTGTTCAGGTGCATCGGTTAGTAACTGCCGTTCCTCTAAACTGATTTCAAATGTTTAACTGAGAGCATGGAAAAACAGTTTTAACACCCAAATAGTACCTACTGTTGGGAATATTTTATTCAGTGATGTAGTATAGAGCCAGGAACATTTGATTCTTACTGGCTGGATTGTGTGATTCATCACTACACTGCTATGCTTAACGTGGCTCGGCCAGTCTCTATACTAATACATGAATGGATGCATCAAAAATGTAAACAACGCGAAGACGCAATGTCAGAGTAGTACAATTACTTTGCCAATTACAAAATTGTTTATCCTGTCTTCACTAGCTCACTGTATGGTAGCAGATGCCTGACAGTTTTTATTTTCTGGGACAAGGTTTCTGCAAAATAAAAGCGTCTTTGTTGTAGTGTACATGGTGTGAAGCATATCGAGCAAGTTCTTTTGAAACCTGCGATGCTCGTGATACACAACCACTTCCTCGTTTTATCACTCGGTGTTGACTACAGCTCCTGCTCTGTGCTTTTATCAGAAATGCTTCCAGACTTTCTCTCAAGGTTCGCAGAGTTGTGTCTCCTCACAGATAGAATCTCATGCATCGGAGTCAAAACAAACACACAACAGGGACGACGTCCAAGGTTGAGCGACAGAGTGGAGAGATGCTAATCGCCGCAGCAGCCCACCGCTTCGTCACGTTTGGAGGACACGGCTGCCGACGGCATGTCGTGACATTGCCTTGGCTTGCTGCGTGAAGCGGTTGGCGCCACAAGAGTTGCCACATGTTGCTGCAGCTCCTGTTATCAAGAGAGTTTTGTTATGTGAATGGAGTAAAGTGAGACATATTTGTAGATTAGTACTGTTTTAGTTTATAGACGTATCTTGATGCGTGTGATTAATCACCTTGTTTATTTTGCTATCAAACTAAAGAACTTTGTGTTGTTTTGCAGCATCTAGTTAAGGTAACTAGCATGCTGTTGTAACTCTATCATGTTAGCCAGCGTAAAGTTAGCTGGCATCTGGTATGGTAGCTAACTTAATGTAAAGCTACGCTAACTTTATGTTGTTACAGCAGCATGCTAGTTAACTAGCAAGTTGCTATAACAACATAACGATAGTGAGCATAAAGTTAGCTAGGATCTAGTTAGCTAGTTTGCTAGCTTACAAGACTTCAAATGTACTGTAAATTGTGACTTTGTGGTTATGACATGGGAAGTAATGTAGCCTACATTAAATGTTTGGCCTTCAAGTGTTAACAGCAGCCATAAATTGCTGCTGCTTGGAAACTGTTGCCATCTAGAAGCAACCGATGCTAACAGTTAAGCAAACTTAATGTAGGAACTGCAAAGCAGTTATGGAAGGATGAAGTGGTGAAAATGACTCAGCTCGCAAACTGGGACCTTACTGAAAATGTTCCGTTACAAGGTTGCGAATACAACAACAGGCATCTCACATTAAGTTATTTAAAAAACAGAAAAAGAAATTTGCTGAAACATGAAATGACAGATTTTTTTGTTCTTAACCAGTGGATGAAATAATCTAAGGTTTTTGAAGAGATTAAAGATTTGGAAAAAAAAACCAAAAACATCTTTTCTATTTTACACATTCTATTTTAATTACTTAGCAACTTGTGTATTTCTTGATGCATTTATTCATAGTTTTTAATTTCAGATGCGTAGATCTGAACTATAGTGCATCATTTTCCTACAGTAATCTAGCCTTCTGAATCTATTCTGAACTCTTGCTCCTGATCGTTTCAATCAGGAAAACAATTACTGTCGGATGTCAGAGGTTTATCTTCAACAGAAAGTGCTGATTTCTTTTTTGGACTGCAAAGGCTACACTTTGACGCAGATTTTCCATCAGAGCTGTATTTAGTATGAAACCAAGCTTTGTTCACTCCTCTGCGTGGGAGTCTGTTTTCACCACATGTGCTCATATTTCATTTAAAGCTTCAGAAAATTATTCCAAGGTGGTAAGTCTTGAAATAATTGTGTTGCTGCACACGGAGGAATTAAAACTGAGGCTGGGTTTGGTGTGGAAGTTATTTGTTCTTTACCACGGCCAGTCTAGTTACTGCACAGCAATCCTAAGACGGTTCAAAGTAAAGACCGTCACTAGCATTTTCTGATATTCTTTCAAGTGTATTCTCCATCCACTCCTGCTCCCGTGGATTCATACTGAGTTTCAAATTCTCTTCGGGCTTTCACAGTCCAGGGAGGCCTCGAAATAGAAACAGCAAAGCCTGCAATTATACTATCTAAGGCATTGAAATATGGATCAGAGAGATGGGTGAGACCGATTGCAATCTGCATAAATAGACATGAAAGAGTAATGACTCACAGACACCACGCTCATTAGCCTACCAAGGTTTAGTCTTAATGCAACAGATTTTTAGTAACACCCAACCTTGGCAGAAACAGCTTGATAATGTGGACTGATTTAACTGGAAGCAGAAGCTGCAGTTTGTTTGGAATAAATAGAAGAGTGACTACACGGTAGAATAGGAGGAATGTGCATTTTTTTATTACATACATTCATGACATTACGGTTTCATCTCAATTATCCTGCCAGGATCCACTCCACTAGAAAAACTAAATACTAATCTAAGTAAAGCTGTGACAGTTACACTTTTGTGGCTACAGCAGCGCAGAGGAGTCGAGGGGTCACCGTGGTAGTATGAATGAATTGATGGAAACAGCTGATGGCAAGATTGGCATGGTAAAAAGGACAAATATCCTGAAAGTAAGGTGTCACTGACTCTCAAACACAACCCACATGAGTGTTAGTGTGGCGACATAGTCTAAAGATTGACAAATTCCATGTTAGACATTCATCCAGGATACTGGGGTTCATGTCCATTGCTGTGGTTGGTGTGGCAGCATTGTTTTTTTAAAGTGTCCTGTGCTGGACTTATAGTTTTTTCACATAGTACATTTCTTTAAGCCATTAGTTTTGTTTTTAGTCTGTTTCCTCAGGTGTAGGCACCAAAAGTCCATGTTTAGGACTCATCTTTGTGTGATTGTGAATGACAGTTATGCAAAAATTCAAAAACCTGCTTTGCATTCGTTGGCTTATCCAAAGCGAGTTCACATAACGGCAGGAAATGCCATCTTTACCCAACAGCTAAAGGCCCATCATTTGCAATTTGATTAAACGCACATTTCAGATTTGCACCCCTGAAGTGCAATATCATCTACGTCGTCCACCACCTCATGGTCTCAGTTCTGTACAGAGTCACCAATTTTAACAACTGAATTATTGATCTCATTGATAAATCTCTTGTTGTAAAGTCATGTCATTGTTATTGCTTCCATTTATCTGTGTGCCAGGCAGTTAACACACAGAATAGCTCAGCTTTATGTGGTGATGGACAGAAGAATAATAGTGGCATAGTGACAAATGTCATCTGAGTACTGTGGAATTACAGTTGTTTTTTTAATATGGCTCTGATTGGTTGTAGGACCATGCAATTGCATGCAGAGGTACTTTTTTCACTGTATTGGTTGAAACATGCCACATAATGAAATGAAATGTCACCAGACTCATAGTCTGTTAATAATTGGGTCAGGCTACACTAGGCTACTGCCACTGGTCATTTCAAACATTGGATCAGTATTTTTGTTTTTAAAGGTCAAATCAGACAGAAATTAAGAAATTAAAAATAGAGAAAATTGCGAGAAAACCAAACCAAAATGAACGATGCACACAAAAATACGAAGCCGTCGCCATCACTTGATGTGATATCCTGACAGTAAAGATGGGGGTTCAAGCTCGCTGCACTGAGCAGAGAGTTCATGACAAAGCAGCTGCTGGTGTGCCATATCAGCTTGATCTGCATGAGTTAACCCCGGTCTGCGGCCCAGCAGCCTCGCTATAATGGAGGCTGTCAGCTGGCAGAGCCGGCCCGTTCTACCACACCTTCCTCTCCGCAAATTATTTCTCCACATGCTCTTGTGTCTGTGGCTGCGGTTGTTAAAACTGTATCTCCACGATGTGTAGTTTTTTAAGAAAACCAAGCTGATCTTATGATTGATGATTCTGCAGGCTGTAATCATTTTCGGGTACATACATGACCTACTGATGGGAGACAAATCGAAGGAAAAACAGCTAATGTTTTGTCCTAATGAACTGCAAAGCTAAGTTTTCATGTTCTTTCTTTGCACACGTTTGACTCCTAAAGTTTGTCAGCTTGCTAGCAATGTATGCATTAGCTTAAGTGACTGCATGTTTCACCTTGATGAACAAATGCTGGAAACCCATAGCGGATGCGTTTTAATCTGCGTTTGCGCCTCCCCTGGTGAACTCGGTATGCTTTGCATTCGTTGATTTACCCAAAGTCAGTTTACCAGATGGAAGAAGACGCTGTCGGTCCCCAGACACCCCTGGGGTCCGTCATTTGCATGTACGTAAATCGCTTAATCACACATTTGAAATTTCCCCCCCTAAAGTACAACATGGTCTATGTCATCCTCCATTTTTTGTTGCCTCACTCTGGTACAGAGTCTAATTTTAACATCTCAATTATTTCAGTTGTTATTCTTCTCACTTTCTGTAAAGTTGTGTTTGTGTTACTGCTTCCTGCCAGTTGTAGTTTAGCTTGCGTAAAAACGTGAAAATATTAATTCTGACCACCTCATAAATTGACTTTTTCATCTTTATTTCATTAGCT
Organism: Chelon auratus; assembly: GCA_030220025.1. NCBI lineage: Eukaryota > Metazoa > Chordata > Actinopteri > Mugiliformes > Mugilidae > Chelon > Chelon auratus. The sequence goes on from JASGAT010382287.1 coordinate 11,004, forward strand.
TTACACACATTCAGCTTCATATTAGTCACCTCCACGTCTCATCTATTGAACTGTACCCCAGCTAAAGCTAACGAGCTAGCTTGTAGCAAATAATTCCAGTGAATTCTGAAAGAAATATGTTCACTGTTAGCATAAATAAAGTCGTTGAAAAATCATGAGTTCTGCACATTTGGAAACCAAAACCATTCAGTTAATAACAATGACTTTTGCTAGTTTTTTTTAGCTGCTACACTGCATTTATGAATATGTGGGGATGAATAGTGTGTAGAGTTTTGTTTCTGAGTAAATCAAAACCACATGTCCCAGAATCCTTTGCTTTATTGTTTTTTTTTTTCCGTTTCCTGTCGAAGGAACCAATGTATTTTAAGTTTGGTTGAGGGTTGGAGTCTGGACGCACGTTTGTTTTTAGTTTCGAAACGTACAAAAGTGTGTAATGGACTTCCAAATGGGCAATGTCTCGGCTACGAAACTGTTAGCTGAAAACGCCAGGCGTTGGCTGTCGCTAAAGACAAAGGAGGACAAGAGGCGCAACTGTAGTTCGATGCAAATCTGGATTGGCATCACCTAAGGATGGACTCGAAATTTTAAGCAACCCTTAGTTGGTGGCAGAGGGTTACGTATAACTAATGTAAACTGACATGTGTTTATTCAAGACGTCCATTTCGTCTGTGTTCCTAAATGTAATCTCTTTTCATTACCTTGGCTGCTTGTACCACATTGCTGTTGTAAATCCACTCTCTGAGATAGTTTCAGTCTTCTGCCATCCTTGGACTCTTGACAACCTTTCAAAACCCACCAGATAAACTTGTGACTGCAGGAAGGAAAGCATCTTGTTTAGCTTCGCACAAAGTTTCTTAAAGTTTCCAGCGGACATTGACATTCTGCGTGTCAACTGTGAAATATCTTATTAGACCGTATTTGAGTGAAACTTTTTAAGACATTTTTTGATAGTGAGAAAAAAGTTTTTTTTCACAGGTTTGGAAGGACAACATCCTCCATCCAACTGACAGCACTTTTTTTCTTCTTCTTCACTTCACACCAATACACACACATACAAATCCCCAAACAGGCTGTGCTATTCCGCGCTAGATAAAATCACGTTTTCTGTCGCCGCGCAGAAGCTCCTCGACAGCTAGGAGATGCGGTGAAGACTTGTTCTGCTGTAGCCGGGAAGTGAGTGCCAAGATAAATTTGTTCCCTCTTCGTGGCGGGACTCGCTGTGAATCTGGCGTACAGTCATGGCCCAGAAAGTACACACGGCGAGATGCATCGTTTCACATTTTTCAGCGACAGAACCAAAAACATTACTTCTGGCCTGTAAGTGAACGTGTTCCAAACATCCTTTTGAAAAATGCCGTGTCGGTTCCTGTTGCCCTACTTATGTCAAATGACCTTAAAAAGCGAAGGGGCAGAGCACGCACACGGCTTGTTTTCACTATCCGCAGTTTAAAAAAGTGTTGGAATGGAAAAAGCTTTCCAGGATCCATGTTGACCACCTAAGCACAAGTTTCCTTTGCAGCTTGAACTAAACACTGCTCAGACTGTGTTTGCACTGTGGATTTTTTTCTTTTCATATTCCAATACAAAGACAAGATAAAAAGCAATACATAGTTCGAAACAAGCTGAACCTGAAGCTTTGTTGCGATCTAAAATTGATGTCCTTATTTATTACAACAAAACCTTGACGAAACTTTTGTGGTTCACATCAGCTAAAGATGTCATAAGCTGAAGCACATCAATCAATACATACTTCATGTCCATGAGAAACGTATACAGTAGCAAGATCAGAATCAACACAGAAGCATTAATGGAAGCACCTGGGCTCTTCCTGTTATTAGATTATCATTGTCTCTAGCCTGGATCTGCATATTTCTGATCCGCAGAGCAGCATGTTTGTGGTCTGAAGAGCAGCATGTTTCTGATCTGGGGAGCTGCATGTGTCTGATCTGGGGAGCTGCATGTTTCTAATCTACAGAGCTTCATGTTTCTGACCTGCAGAGCTGCATGTTTCTGATCTGCAAAGCTTCATGTTTCTGATCTGGGGAGCTGCATGTTTCTGATCTGCAGGTCTGCATGTTTCTGATCTACAGCGCTGCATGTTTCTGGTCGTGTTTCAATCATCACTTTCCCATGTATCATGCTTCAAGTATCATGTACTTTTGTTTTTTAACTGTCAACGATGCCAACAATTAATCTGGGTCCACCCGATTCTCCAAGCCCGATGTCGGCATGATGAATTAGTAAGAACCAAAGTAATGGATGCTGTTTCCTTGCGATAAACGTTTGGGGACGTCTGTGTTTGTGTCATATGTCGATCAACAACTTCAACTCTGAGATTAGTTCAACTCAATACCTGCCCATGTCAGCAAAGTTTGTTTTTTTTTCGCCTATCAGCGCTACAACTCACTGAATTTCATTAATATTTCAGAGTCTCTTGTCACCATATCGGTGCTGGTCTCCTCCTGTGTGTATGTCCATTAACTCCCGGCTAACTGAAAAATGGACAAATACCTGAAGCGAGAATAGAGGTGAAGCCATGGATGACAGGTAGCAACCTGAGACTGTCCCCACTTGCCACTCAAAGCAGCCACTCTCTCAATTATACATCGCTTTAAGCCTTGATACTATTTAAAGAGGAGAGTTGTAGAAAAATTCACCTCTGTGTAGTTGTCATGAGTGGAGAAATTAGCCACAGAGGCTAAAACCATTCTTTATAGCAGGCTGTAAAAATGTTTATTTATGCAAAGTTTGACATTTTAACATGGAGGTCTATGGGTTTTGATTTGCTTTTGGAGCTATAGCGTTTCCAGGAACTTAAATTTTCAGCCCTTGAGCTTGCTGCTTGGTCAGTTATATAGAAATACAGGCGATCAGCCACAACATTAAAACCACTGACAGGAGAAGTAAATGACGTTGAGCATCTTGTGACAATTCAATGTTCTGCTGGGAAACTTTTTAGACCTGGCATTCATTGGTGTGGATGTTACTTAGACATGTAGCACCCACCTAGACCAGACCAGGCACCCCCACCCCATAGCAATGACACTCCTTGATGGCAGCAGCCATCCCCAGCAGGATGGAACAACTAAAAAAAAAAACGTGAAGAACAGCACAAGGTGTTGACCTTGTGACCAAATTCACAAGATCCCAAACCGATCAAGTATCTGTGGGACGCACTGGAACAAGCCTGATCCCCAAAGGCCACCCTCTAACAACATTCTGTTTCCAGGCACCACAAGATACCCTCAGAAGGCCCATGTCCATTCTCCGATGAGTCACAGCTGTTTTGGAGGCACAAGGGAGACCTACACAATATTAGGAAGGTGGTCATAATGTTATGCCTGATCAGTATATATTGCTAACTGTTCCTTCTATGTCAATAACCTCAGATATCAACAGGTTCACGGAAGGTGAAAAACACCTCGGGTTTAAAACTAAATCTAAACTTAGGTGACCCTTGCCAACACTGGGTTGCACAGAAACTCCAGACTGACTGCACGTCTTACCACGGACAGTCTGATTAGCGCTGACATTACAGCACAGCATTAGCCATTTATATTCATTATATAAGTGTGTTGTGTAAATAAATAGCTGTTGGTGCGATGATGTGTTGGCTCAGCAGGCCTGACAGAATGACAAGGGCTCCACTCCCACACTCGTTTACTGGATGAGATGTTTTGGCAGTTATCGTAACAAATCATTATTAGCTGTGGGAGTTCTGTGCATCATCGAAGTTCATTCTCCGAGGCTTTCTGTCTCTCTCTTTTTTATTTATTTATTTTTTTTGCAGTTTCCCTTGTGTCTCGCAAACAGACACAACCCTGTCCATAGCGGTAGCTGGAGTCGGAGTGAAAGAGGTGAATGAAGGGAAGAGTGGGAGCGAGTGAGAGCGAAGCAGCAGCAGCGGTAGTAGCAGAGTATTCTCCCAGTTTGCTGTGTAAGGCCCGGGTGAAAACCTAATTACTTGTGTCTGTGGGAGATGGACGCGTTTGGCTCGTCAGCAGAGAGCAGCCGGAGATTTAAGGGCTTTGGCGGTGCTCTGCGGCACGGCTGCAAGGCATTGTGGGAAAGCAGCACCTGTCAGAGGACCACTGACAGCTTGTCCTGCTCTTGTTATACAGCCATGCGTGATCCCTCCCATTAGCAGGCCAATGACACAGTTGACTTGCTGTCCATGGGATGGCGAGGGCCGGGGGGAAGGCTCTTTACCGGCCACGATGCTCCTGTTTGGTGCATTAAAGCTGCCGCTGCCAGCCCTCCTGTGCCAACAAGAACACTTAAAGCCGCAGCGATACTTCAGTGCTATAAAAGTATGACTCTGTAATGTGAGAGGGGTCGCCTGTAATGGTGCATTGTTGCCCAACATGAAGGTCCCATCAGCTTTATGGAGCATTTTAGCTCCTTCTGCTATCAGATCCAAGCTTGCGTGTAAACTGATGGCCTCATGCAACCACTCAATCTGATTGAGAGAGGTGGTGTAAACCTTTGATAATCTGTTTAATAGGAAAATCTGATCTAATGATGACACTTCGCAGTCTCTTGTTATCAGACCGCTGCTAAAATCTTCCCATGAGTTCGCCTCTTAAAGGGGAACTACTGTTTTTTACAACCTGGACCTTATTTCTGGCAAAAATACGATCGTTTACTCACCCATATAACTTTTGTGTCATTTGTAGATGTTTGGGAGATATTTAGATCCGCATATATCCATATAGTGGGAGTGACTGGGGCACCGAAATGCAGCCTCTAAATAACGCATTATCTGCCGCGAAACTCGTTCATTTCACCAATATTTTGTTATTGTAAGCTAGTGCTATTGCCCGTTGAGGCCGGAGTTACCTGTTATCACCATCTGGGGTCTGTAGATTGACCTACTAACCTCTGACCTGCAACATAGCTGAATATTTTCCCGATTCTGAGGTTGTGGACGAACCATAGCCGTAGCACATTACAGGGAAACAAGCCGACCATCACGGGTGTAAGCGACGCTCAGAGATGACATCATCCAGGTCAGAAGACATGATAACAGGTAATTCCAGACTCAACTCGGAATGGCACTAGCGCACGATAACAACTTATTATTGGTGAAATGCTTTGTGGCAGAAAATGCGTTATTTAGAGGCTGCGTTTCGGTGCCCCAGTCACTCCCACTATAGAACCTTAAATGAGCCTTAACTTTACGACTCGACATAATATATAATTAACCAGGTTGGAAGCAATTCATTTCTCTGTATATACTACTGTATATGTGTCAGTCTCAAATTTCCCATCAACCTCTTTGGTATCAGAGCTTTTTTCTAAAAGCTTGAAAAAAGTAAACAGACAAACTCAGTGACAAGTTAGTCCGCCCTGCGATGGACTGGAGACCTGTCCAGAATGAATGTATGAATGAATATTTTTGCTGCTGTTGCACAACGACTGTTTCCATCATCTGCTTCATATTGTAGCAGATAATAGCCTCATAGTCTGCGGAAATCATAATCAGATCAATGATGATGATGATGATGATGAGCAGGTTTAGCATAAGACAAGCATTCTTGTGACCCATGAAGTAATGGTTAGAATTCCCCGAAGGAAATCAGATCAGTGGAATCAGTGAGTAACTGTCCTCTGCCCGGCTGCCCTTGAGCAAACTATTACACACCAACTGCTCCAGTAGAGCAGAAGCAGACGGTTGCCGTTCTGCCGCCTGCTGTGTTTTCTATGATCTCTCAGTCTCCCTGCAGCCACTTTGCCGTCTCTGCAAAACAAGAACTTGTCCTTTGTTAAGAGTGCGGTTAAATAAATGTTTCAGAAATATTGATTCTTGTCTCTTGCCAGCTCGTCTCCTCACTCAGGGCAGTGTTAGCCATCTGCATGGTGTAAAAAAAAAAAGAAAGTCGCCTGCGTGAATATGGCGCATTCGTTTTTCTCAGATGTTGCTGTTAGCACATAACAAATCTCCAGAGAGGGTGGAGATGTTATCTGGGAACCCACGTCTCCCTCGCTGCTACACATGGTTCCACCCAGGCCACCGAGTCTGGGAATGACCCGACTGCACAAACAGCAGGAGACTTGTTTTTACACAGGGACAGCTGATTTCAGAGACGCCTCCCGACTCTGTGGGTCTCCCACCGCTCTGCGTGTTGTGACAGTGGAGACCTCTGCGGGCCCTTGGCTGGCTTTATTGCTTGTGTGTATGCATGCGTTCGCGTAGGTGGGCTCGGCTTTAAAAAATAACAGAACAGAAAACAGAATTCATCCCTTTTTTTTCCCTCTTCGAATTAGCCACAGCTCAACTCTCTGCACTTCTTATCCTCTGTTCTTCTCAGACAAACCTCCCTCCTCCAAATAGTGTGGGACAGACTGATGAATGGCCGCCCACAGCGAGCAAGACCGGCAACACGCACAGAGACGTCGTGTGAAATAATACGGTCGCGTCAAGTTGGTTATTTTCATCTCTCGAGAGGAAACTATAATCTGAAGCATTTGGATGTTTTGTTAGATGAGAGCTAAACGGCACACTGAGCTCTTTTATGGCGACACGTGGGATATGTTACTGCAATGAATATTTAACGCCTCGATCTGAACGGGGGAATTTTACATCTCTGTGTTCCAGCAAAGAAACTAAACATTCTGCGTGATTGATGGCGTCAACTAATGTTCTAGGTTAAGTTCCATTCATTAACAAAGGGCGT
>JASGAT010382289.1:0-10681 GCA_030220025.1 Chelon auratus
GCGAGAGAGAGCTCCTAACAAATCGTGTGAGGCCATTAAACGTAATATATGTGTGATTGCCTGATAGAAAACAAGCTCATGTCTGTGTGTGACTGTCTTAGCTTAGCACGTGTGTTGATTGGAAGCAGGGGAAAAACACCTACTGGAATTTCAAGAATGAATGTACGAGAACCACTAACTACACATTGTACTTTGATAGTTAAATATATAAAACAACATCTTTAAGCTGGCTCTAAGCTAATGCTCAGATATTGTTACAAGATGGGATCAAACGGGACAAAAAAAACCCCACTTTGATCCATGAATTTCACGAGTGTTTGTAAAGGAGTTTGTGGAGCGAGCGAAGCCAGGCACAGGCTTTCGCCGCGCTCCGTGTCCGCGCGCTATTCCTCCGTGCTTTGAGTGTTTGCTTTCAGTACGCAAACACGGGAAAGTGGTAGCTATTGATCTTCTCGTCTAAGAACTAAATTAAACCAATCCGATATGCCCACTCAAGAACCGCGGAGTTCTTGTTGTGACGTGGCTTACGTGCAGCGATTATGGCTAAACCAGAATACAGAAACACACTGCACAATCGTTCGGAAACAAAACACCTACGGACACACAATGTACGCAATGTAAACAAAGACACACACACACTGACGCGGCGAACAGAAAAATAAATGCAACTCCAAGGTGCGTCGATTATTCATTTTAATCGATGGGAGGCGGTCTAGCTCCTCCGGTCTCGGAGGGAACGCAGGCTCTCTCCCGGTTGTGGATCACCGGCCGAGATTCACCGGATCAATAGATCACTTACCCTTGGGGGGTAAAACCCAATAAAATAAACTATTATGTGTGTGTGACAGAGAAAGAAAACATATACAGAAGGGAGGAGAAGAGATTTGCGGCGTAAAGAGCTCTTCTGGGTCAACAAGAACAATTTTGCCTCAAAGTGACTATAGCTTCTTTCCTTAGTGCATTTTTGTGTGTGTGTGTGTTTATGTATCATGATTGGGTGTAAACAGCAGTGAGACAGTAATTAGGGATATGCCATTTCCCGTCTCTTCTTAGCTGCATTGTCTTTAAAGGTGCCTATGATTATGATTGATGTGCCTTTTATTTAGCGCCTTATGTGTGTGTGCGCGTGCGTGCGTGCGCGTGCGTTAGATTGAGATAAAGGGTTATTGTGTCCGGACTCGATGCTGTGCTGCATTGAAAGGGGGCTGTACTGAGTCATTATGGTCAGTGAGACATCCATTGATCAAACTGTCAAGTGTTTGTGTGTGTGTGTGTGTGTGGGTCGCTTCAAGAGTGTGTGTGTGCGCGCTCGCCTGATAAGCTAATTGCCCCTTGGCCAATGGAAACGCGCAGTCTAATGGCTCAGAAACATCAGGTCAATTAGCACATGTGACAACAGGCAACGATACAGTCGTTCAGTTACACATTTCCCCTCATCAAATGCATTATTCAGCTCCCTGTGTTTGCGGTTGTTCCTTTTTTTTCTTGTCGTTTTTTGTTCCTTTGCGCCGCTGGTGCGTGGCTACACCTACATACTGCATGATCTTGCATGTGCACACCTGCCTATGTAGCGACGCACAAGCTAAAAAATGTGGTTAAACCAAAGCTGATAGGCGGTAATACCTCAGGGAAGGTATCACACATGTGTATGGAAGGCTCGGATACATACAGACCTGTATGTTTGCAAACACAATAATGTATTCAATCTATAAAAAGGAGGCAGCTTCCTTTCATGCTTTCATCGACGCTACGCCGTAAAATCTAAACGCACATTCACGTGTCCAAATGCGCCCCGTGTATTCACACACTCTGAGATCACATGCACAGAGGTATCTGTAATAAAACAGGGATTAACCAGTGCTGCAGCTAATCCTGTTTGTTAGTCTGATTTTCACTGCACCGCATTCACAAACGAGCTCCGAGGTTGAAATCTGTCAATTTTCACTCTCTCGGGGGGAAAGTGGCCGAGCACTTCACTGTACCTCACACATGATCGTGTTAACAATCCGGAGACGTGTCACTGCCGTTATCTTATCTCGCCATCCATCCGAAGGGAAAATTGTGATCTTGCGTCAATTAAAACTAAATCTAAATCCATAAAGGCTCTCGGCTGCTCCGGTAGCTTCAAGGTAAACGAGACAAAAAATAAAAAATAAAATAGAATAAAAATTCAGGTTCATCTCTCAAGGTCGGCTCATGAAAAGTGCGATGTGGAAAAAAGAAATGAGAAAGGGAGAGGCAGTTAGCACTCACATGCTCCAGTGGAGCTGCTCAGCAGTCGACGGCAGCAGACAGGAGTTCTACTCCCAGGTGTGAATGTTTGTAAAAGCAGCAACCAGAAACAAATTGAACTTGTGCAAGTTGCTTTTTTATTTCTTTCATCGCCGTACCGCCGGCGCCAACTTAAGATGTGTTTCTTTTAGACACTCCGTGCTGGCGAAGCGCAGGTTCAAGGCCCAGTTAGCACGAATCACAAAGAAAAGCACGTTTCACTCTAGCTATGTGGAAAGTTTTGTCTATTTACTTATTGTACACATCAGCCATAACATTAAAACCACCTTCCTGATGTTGTGTAGGTTTCCCTTGTGCCTCCAAATCAGTTGTGACTCATCAGAGAATGGACATGGGCCTTCTGAGGGTGTCCCGTGGTGTCTGGTAACAGGATGTTGTTATTGGGGGTCCTTTGGGTCCTATGGACTGAGGGGAGGGGCCTCTGTGGATCGTCTCACAGATACTTGATCAGTTTGGGATCTAGTGAATTTGGAGGCCAGGTCAACACCTTGTGCTGTTCTTCATGTTTTTTGAGTTTTTCTGTGTGTGCATCCTGCTGGGGATGGCTGCTGCCATCAAGGAGTGTCATTGCTATGGGGTGGGGGTGCCTGGACTGGTCTAGGTGGGTGCTACATGTCTAAGTAACATCCACATGAATGCCAGGGCCAAAAGTTTCCCAGCAGAACATTGCGTCGTCACAAGATGGTCATTCAAAGACCAATTCAAGGACTCTCCTTGTCCTCACTCATTCACCTCCCTGTCTCTCTCCTCCTGATTCTCTAATCAGTTTCCAGCTTAGACTTTCAGATTTTGCCAACCATTCAGCCAATCGTGTTATTGCTGTGAAACCTTAAATATGTTCTCCTCTGCTGCCGTCATCCGTCATTGCAGTTCGAAATTGCTGCGGGCCTTCCTCCACCACCCCGCTCACCTCCAGGTCAAGCTCATCAGAGTCCACTCCTCGTCTCATCCAGACCCCCAGCCTTCTCTACTCCTCATCCTACCCACCTGTGTCCAGATAAGTGTTGAATGATTTAAAGCAGGAGCGTTTCGCCACAGAAATGTGGGCTTTTCTTTAGGGCATGTATCTCAACTACGGCCTCCAAACTGTGCTAGTTGGTTTGTGTACGGTACAACGGGGCTGACATATTCCAAATGCTCTGTGTACACATGGATGTTCAAATACTGTCATTAAAACGTGGCACATTGTGAATGTTTGAAACATAAATGGCACGTTTGGATAAAGGTCTAAAAAAAAAACCCCACTATGTTCGTATGCTTTTTTTTTTTAACCGAGACAAGAAAATATTATACATGTAAACATTATTTAGTCAGGGGTGTGTACCACTTGCTTTAAAAGGACGGGTCATTAGTTATGAAATGAAACTCAGTGCTTCTTACAGCTTCTGCCCCCTGCTCTGTTTGACCTGATTTATCTGTCTAACTTCTGGCTGGCTAAGCCTTGCAGCTTTCTCTATGATCTTGTCTAAATTTACATCTCTCTACATGCCCCTCTAATCGTGGCTGAGGAGAAGTTCTCATCGCTGCTGATGAAAGAGTAAGAGGTCGATCAAATGCAAAGCAGCCTCTCTAAATCCTGCTTTGCATCATGCATCGCTCTGCTCTGTCTGTGGCCCCCGAAGCTCAAAACGCAACCTGTTTCTTCAGCAGGTAGAAGTCACAGAAAAATCAATATCAGACTTTGGCATTCCCCCATAAACAGTGTCTAATATTGAAAGGTGATTAGTGAGTATAAGTGTTTCTGCTGTAAAATAAGATAGCAGGGCAGATCTGTGCGTGTGTGCGTCCAGGATTGAGGAGTATGTGGGGAAAAACAAATTCACTTTATGGTACCTGATGGACTATAAAGACCGGTGAGACGTTTGTCCTTTAACGTCCCAGATACATTAAAGATGCGGTATAAAATACGCTTGTCTGCATACATCAGTGTCAAGTTTTGATGTATGCTGCTATTCAATACAACACAACAGAGAGATTACAGAGCAGATGCAGCCATCAGATCCAGCAGCACGTACGCACCAAAACCACAGCTTTTGCTTTGCGCGTTAGGTAAGCACAAACTTTCAACAGGCTTACAAGAAAACATGCTGTAAATAATGAAAACAAAAACCGACAACGGCAACAAATGCCATCTGTAGTGCTGCTTTATGTCGCCTGTGCCCGGACCAGAAAGACTACTGGTCCAGTCCTAAAAGACTACAGCATCTAACACGTACCAGCAGGTGGCAGCAGTCTGTATTTGTCATTTTAAAAGGGGAAACTGGTATGATTAGCTAAAAAGCCAGTGAAAAGAAAATATCTTTCTCACCATCAAGCTCCATCACCTACTGAACATGCCGAATGGACTGAAAAGCTGCTGTTAGAGGTCTGACTAGTGGCAACACCAAAAACGGGGTCAAAATATGCTAATCAATTGCCCATTACAAGCAAACAGCGTACTGTCAGCTTTCTATGTCATGTCACACCCTTTAAAGGGGAACTACTGTTTTTTACAACCTGGACCTTATTTCTGGGATAAAATACAATCATTTACTCACTCATATAACCTTTGTGTCATTTGTACAGGAGATATTTAGACCTGTGTTTATCCATATAGTGGGAGTGAATGGGGCACCGAAACGCAGCCTCTCAGTAACGCATTATCTGCCTTCAACAACCTCAGAATCGGAAAAATATTCAGCCATGTTGCAAAAAGCTAGCAGTAGCAAATGACCGGTAAACAAGCCAACCGTCGCTGGCTCACCCCCCGGGCTAGCCTAGATCAGATGTTAGTAGGTCAATCTACAGAACCCGGATGATGATAACAGGTAACTCAACGGGGAATAGCGTGGATATACGTGGATATAGATATCTCCCGATTGACTCCAAATGACACAAAAGTTATACGGGTGAGTAAACGATCATATTTTATGCTAGAAATAAGGTCCAGGTTGTAAAAAACAGTAGTTCCCCTTTAAAGGTACCTTGCAGAGTTTTTGACCACTAGTATCACAATAGAGCAATGTTTCCATTATGTTTGTTTGTTACTCACATCTTTTCTAGTCTTTTTTTCAAGGCAGGGGTAAAGCTAAGGCCCAACAACAGCACAAACTCCGACGAGAGTACCACACATTTCCCACTGATCTCCCACCAAGAGGCAGCGAGCAGCTAGAATGAGTCGATCTGCACAGCTCCACATTGCATCAGTGCAGTACGCGTCCCTGCGGGTACATTACCAGCTATCAGCACAAACTCCCCTGAATCTTAAGCTGCAACTTTTGCCATTCAAGTGGAATTGTTTGTAATGCTGGCGTTAGATTTTAACACGGAAAGAAGCAGAATATGTGGAATAAAAATGATTCTCGCCGCCTGGAACTGCGATGATTGAAGCTGGATGCGACGTTTGTTGTGCCTCACTTCTGTTCCATCAGATTTGGCGAGATGCACTTGAAGATCTTTTTAGGTCGGATCCAATAACATCAGTGTTTACTGACTCCATTTTAAAAATGTATGTGTGTGTTGTTTGACAGGTCGCAGCATGAGGTAGCAGAAGGGATTTACTGTACACACGATAGCTGAAAACCTCTCGACTTACTACTTACAAAACTCTCTGTGCCTAACCCTGGAATAACATGGCAGGTCGTATGGTATTCAGATTCACCATTAAAACGCTAAAAGTGCAGCAGGCGTTCACATCCTGTGTATGCAAAATGCTTCTGTCTAGGCTGATTTCGTACAGCAGGTGGAGACACTGGCCAGGTATTGTTCTGCAGGTTAATGTGGCGTTTAGTTGTCACAAAACACAGGGGTTTGTTCTATTTAAACATATGCAAAACACACAAAAAATGCTTTTAATTTATTTTATTTTTTCACAGGGTACAAGGTGCAAAAAAGGTAGCAAGGAATCTGAAATAATGTGAATCTGTGAATCTGTGCAGCTCTGGAATCTGTTAAATCTCTGCAACGTCTCTGATTTGTGGTCAGTTTTAGTGTCATGAAGAAAATTTGTCCATCTAAACTTAACAACTGAATTAAACAGTTTGAAGTGATCCCATTGTACCTACATTTTAGATCGATAAGGAGTCACATTCTTGCAGGCAGAGGCAATTCGCAGGCTGTAACCAGTGCAGACAATGCAGAAATGCAGCTCTTGCTCTGACCTGTAGAGCAGAGTGTTTTCAGCACACACACATACAAAAGGTACACAGTATAAAATGTTTGCCCTGTTGCTCCCTAATATGAATAATCCAGTCACGACTGTGCTAGAAACTTCTGCAGGAGATAATCAGTGGCTTCAAAGAACGGAGTGAATTCATTTAACCATTCAGATTGTAAGGATTCCCGGCTTCACCGACATCTATTGACAGAAACTGGCGTGTACCCGGGATGTTCAGTAGCAATCCGCGCGACATATCTCGCAATCGGATCTGACTTTATTGAATGAGATATAGTCTTATCTTTCACATCAAAGATGGCTGTTTTTAAGTGCCATCTGTTATGATAAGAGCACAACAAATACATGCAGGCAGGCCCAGACTGGCACAGCAACAGAGGATCAGGTTTAATGTTTACTCTCTGGTGACATCTGCTGGTGGAAAAAAGAGATGGCGCTAAAAAACAACAACTACAAAATGCTTTTTATTGAAAATAATTTGTATTTGATGATTATTTTGCCACAACCACCAGTAAGTTCAAGAGGTAGCTGCACATTATATAATGAATCTTTTGGTTGTAAGTGTTCATACTGTCTCTGTAACATTTGTGTGTTTTTCCTACTTTGTTTTGTTATTATTGTCCCGTATATGGCTAAACCCCGATTTTATACCAATAATAACACCAAGGGTGAAATATCTAGGTATACCAATGCTGTAATACAGCTTTACTTTTACTTTTGAATATTTTCATCTTCTGAGACTAAACCCGTATTTCATAAAACTGTGAATGGTTCATTGTATTCCTGATGTTTTTAACAGCTCCAGCTTCTTGAGTTTAACAATAATAACAGCGATTCTTATGAAATCCAACAAAGTAGCTTTATCAGTCCCTATGAAACAGCTATGTTTTTATCTGAGCTGATGGAAGTTTGACCGAAGATACGATTCCCCTATAGACATCAGATGTTTTTTTTTTCTTCAGTCTCGCACTGTTTCATATGCACGGTAGCTACACTGTGCATATGAAGACGTATGATGCAACAATAACAAAACAAAGTGGCAGAAAAAAGTACAAAAGTTTAATATATGTATCCTCATTGTGGAATAGATAAATCTTTAACCATTGTTTCTGATCGTCCATCTTATTCTTTGAGAACACCTCAGTCACTCTCTCTCCACCTGGGCAAAGCACACCTGCAGTTGATGCTGTCAGAATTCTGAGGCAAAATTTGTTGGTTTGTTTGTCTACAGGGCGGCACAGTGGCGAGGTGGTTAGCACTGATGCCTCACAGGAAGAAGGTCCCAGGTTCGAATCCAGAAGCTTTGGAACCAAACCCTTTGGAGTTTGTATGTTCTCCCTGTGTCTGCGTTGGTTCTGTGCGGGTACGCCGGCTTTCTCCCACCGTCCAAAGACATGCTCGTGAGGTTAACTGGTGATTCTAAATTGGCCACAACCACCAATGAGCATAAGTGTGAATGTGAATGGTTGTCTGTCTCTCTGTGTTAGCCCTGTGATAGACTGGCGACCTGTCCAGGAACACCCTGATGATGGCTGGGATAGGCTCCAGCACCCCCCGTGACCCTTCACAGAAACAAGCGGTTAAAGATGAATGAATGAATATTTGTCTACATATATATGGACCACCAGGTAGACAATGTAAAATGAGAAAATCAGTGGCCCAAATACAGAGCCTTGAGGTACCCCATGACATATAGCATAGGTGGTGCTGATCCAGGTTAATAAGACAACTCTTTGAAGTAAGATGGTTTGTTTTTTCATTAATAAATTTAACATCCTGTTGCAGAAATGACAGAATCACACTTATTTCCAGTCGGAAATGTACTTTCTAGCTAACTATCCTCCACCATAGCATCTTTAGTGGGTTTTTTCATGCCCAAATGCTGCTTTTTTAAATGAATAATAATAATGAAGCATGTTGTTATATTCATTCAGTTTCCTGTCCCTGTGGACTTATGTGTTACCAAGTGCAACCCTATAAAATGAGTGGTCCAAATACAGAACCCTGAGATACCCCATGGCATAAGGTATGAATTGGGAAAATGATGGTGTTGGTGCAGGTTGATTAAATAACTTATTGCGGTCGTCCACCAAGATCTAAATCAGATCTAACATGATCGAACTCCTTCGTTGGTCTAATGGACAACTGAGAATGAACTGAACGTTTATAGTTTGCATCTCCAACATATTTGTATTCAGCAACACACTTCAGCACAGATCTTAACTTTTCTGGGGCACATGTATAAGTTTGAGCCTGACAGAACAGCAGAATACCACCCATATAAGCTGACAGTTGAGTCAAGATAAACAGACTTTTTCAGTTTGGGGCTTTAAAGCTACAGTATAGCATCATCAGCGGTTTTGAGATAATCTGTGAATTACCCTATTTGTGAATGTGTCTGTGTTTCGCAGGACGGTTGTGCAGAATCCAGCGCATTTAGTGCTTGAGGAGCAAGGAGAGCTGTTCAAGATTCCACCTGTGTTGTGTACCACATAATTCACTCTTCACTGAGCATCCCTTCTGTTCAGTCACTGGAGAAGATCCATGTGGACACCCGACTGTGTGACTTCAAAAACGAGCTGATCAACATGCTGAGGAGAGCAGAGCTGTGGCTTACAGGGGGCTGGAGTGGATGGATGATATCAGAAAATATATTTAGAGATATTTAGAGCTGCGTTTCTATATTTATCTTTTGCTGTGCCAGCAGAAGAAGGTGTCTGCAGATAGCAATAGTTCAAAGTGACCCTTTGGATGATTACTATTACATGTTATGCATGTGCCAAGAGGATACAGCTGAATTACATCTTTGATCATTAGGCCTTTCCTCTAGTGCCACCTGCAGGTCACACCTTTGATTATTCTATGAAATAACTAAAAGTCTACTGGAGGGATTAACACAAAATTGTACACAAGGATTTATAGATGGTGTCCTGCACTATTTACTAAATTATAAAATCATCAGCTGAGACGAACATGCGTATGTCAGCGTTGTCTATGTCGAGTGTATTTTCTCAAAGCACCGCTCCGGCTGTATGTGCAGCCTCACAGAGCGTACGCCATAGACTGTCAGTCGTTGTTGATTTAGCAGCGATGGAGTGATTACAGTGATACTTTGCATTTTTGCTTTTGTTGTCTTAGTTGAGGGATGTATCCTGGCAATGCTGTTATTACTGGCAATGCTGATTTGCTTCTCCAGCACCTGTGTGAAGTCCTCTGGGGATCTCTGACTGGATATCTGTCTCTGTAAACTCTTATAAATTATAAAGTCTATACCAGCGTCTTAAAGATAAATAGATGGGAGGTACAAAAGCTGGGTAGCATTCATTTCAGTGGAGGTACATTACCCATCAGTTCCACCATCTGGGTAAAATAGCTAGTTTAAGCTATAAAATTAAAGTGTAATTTGCAGACATTCAGGTTTTCTTGGAGCATTTTGGATTTGTTAATCACCCTGCTATATGCAAATATTTGCTATCCGAAGGATTTTTCTTCTGCAGATTGTGCTACTCAATTAATTTTTTTCCCCCAATTCAAGGGTATCGATGGCTAAAAAAGGGCTGAATGAAAACATTTACTACTTTTATGATGCGGTTTACTTTTTGATTACATCACTCTACTGTTAATACAAACAAAAAACTGTGACATGTGGTGATTTACTGTTCTTTTAACAGAACTATACTGTTTTCCTAAAATACAACATTTTACTGCTAATCATTCATCCAAACCTTCCAAATCACGGTATCATGTCGTAGTTTTTGCATTCTGGGAAATTTAACTCGAACTACACGTGAGAAGCTGGAATTGTTCGGACGGCACAGTGGAGAGGTGGTTAGTACTGATGCCTCACATCGAGAAGGTCCCAGGTTCGAATTCATGCCTGAACTTAGCCTGAAACGGTGACCCCACAATCGGCAACAAGGCAAGTACTTGATCCCCCTCACTAAACTGACGTGCTTCAGAGCGGCGGTCATACCACTGCTTCATCCTAGCTTGAGACTTCCCCAGTTTTTCCTTCGCCAACTGGCCAGCCATATAAAGCCTGTGTCGAAACCCATTCACATAATCTATCAAGTTTGATGGAGGTTCCTCTGCAGTCCACTCATCCCGCAGCACTGCCAAAGGTCCACGTACGTTGTGTCCAAAAACCAGATCATTAGGACTGAAACCAGTACTCTCCTGACACACTTCCCTGGCTGCTAAAAGCAACCATGGCAACCCTTGTTCCCAGTCCCTTTC
>JASGAT010382295.1:0-23315 GCA_030220025.1 Chelon auratus
CCATGAACAGCTACTTCAGGGACTAAACCCTTAACCTCCAGAGGGAGTTTTCACAAAAATATTGCAGTCTGCAGTGTTAAGGTGTTCTTAATTTTGCTCGCACATTAGTGTAATGCAAGTTAAGCATATTTCACAAAAATAAAGACTGGATTTTAAGCCTTAAAAGTTAGTCGCTTTTCAGTCAAGTTAACTTGTGAGCTATGAGCTAAGGGGTATGCTTCCATAATTAGCGATGCGTACGGACTGCACCGAATAAAGTCCATGAAGCCAAGTTTGGAGTCAACAAAGTCTGTTTAAATGGGTTTGCAGTTACACAGTGGGGCACTATTGCTGCTTTCAAATGGTTACAGCATGGGAAGTCGTGTGATAACACTGAGCTAGCTTCATCCCTCGTGGCGACACGTCAACCAATCACATGCGCTTGTTTCACCGGGAACGGGCGACGACATCCAACGCTGTCAATGAGCATTTGAGCGTACAGTGTAGGACATTCAGAAACTGTTTAACTTTTGCACGTAGTGTGAACGCAACATAAGCGTCGAATGTTGTAGCCCCAGCTGTGAAAAATGATTTGTTTCAGCTTTGGATTTGCCGTTGCGTTTCAGTTTAGCAGCAAGCAGCCTCCACTTCCTGCTTCAAGCTCCACTGCAGCAACACGACGCATCAGGAAACCGGCGCTGACCTACCAACTAATTATTGATAAAAAAGCAAGCAATGGAGCATAAGGGGTTCAGCAGTAAGAATATGAGAAAAAGCAATTCCCTAAAATCTTGCTAGTATTACTGTTTTGGACTGAAGACAAACAAAGGTTTTGCAGTCGCAGATGATTCTGTCTAGAATTTCAATCAATAATACCTCCGTCAATAAAAGCCTGGAGGTTCAGTTACCTTGTATTTGTTTGCAGTTGCTAGATATACCTTGATGTGATATGTAAATAATATCTGCAATGAACTAATTCACTTTAGACGGAGGGAATCGTTTTCCTGAGATACAGACACCACAGGTTTTCATTATGAAAGAAGAGAAGGGGAAACCAGGGCAGATCAAAAAAGCAATCATGCCGGGCAGCCACTGTGGCTCAATCCCCTTTGTCCAGGTATGATGAACAGCGCATATGTGGAATAATACAAGTGCAGCAATATCCAGCCATACTTACATCAGAAGCAAACACCCACTCATGTCCGATGGCTCTGTCACTATGACTTACAGTGAGCTCCGGGGTGACAGCTAGCATAACTACATTTCACGCCACCGGGCCGCTGCCAGTCAAACATTAGTGCAGTTAGTCGAGGGCGGCGTCTCTGCTTTGCTGCGGATCTCCTTGACGTCGTTGAGCGGGGAGTCGCCGGCGCGGATCTGGCACTTGAACACCTGCTTGTAAGCCTTCCGGAAGTTCTCAGACAGGAAGGCGTAGATGACCGGGTTGACGGAGGAGTTGCTGTAGGCCAGGCAGTGGGCGGCCACGCGCAGCACGAAGGAGGCCTGGTTCAGAGGGAAGGTCCCGAACTCCACCCAGAGGTGGACGACGTGGTGAGGGAGCCAGGACAGGCAGAACACCACCACCACCACCAGCACCGTCTGAGCAGTCTGGGATCCGCAGATGACAGAGAGAGAAAAGATTGGAGATTTATTCAGGGACAACACATGCATCTTGTTTTCCAATTCTAAGTCTTAGTTAGGATGTAGGACTCAAGCAAGAGTTTGAGAGTTTAGTAACTATGGGAACTTTAATAGATTAATGTCTTGCTTCTGCTCTTCAGACAGCCTATACTACGTACCTGTTTCCAGTCAAAGACGAGGTGCAGGGAGAAATGAAACTGTTTCATGTGAAAAAAAGATGAGCTAGCAATCCCAATTTCTCCTAAAGGGGCACTATTGATATAGAGGCTGTGATGATAATCCAGTACTCCTTCTCTCCCTCTGTTCCCTCTGTTTTGGCTCCAACTTCTAAGAAAGATGTCTGACTCTTTAGCTGCTAAATATTTCACCAGCCAGTAGCTAACCTTCTCCACAGTCCAAAAGCAGGAATGTGTTTTTCAGAGCATTTTTCACTCCAAACCCGATACCAGCCGCGGCCAAAAACAACGCTTGCATTAACAGTAAGCTAAAACACGAGCCGAGGGAAACAGCTGCACTAATAATTCTTTATGGGTTTCCTTCTATAAGGGATTCACGTTGTGTGCTACTGTTAATGTTAACATATTGATCAGGGGCGGCTTTAAACCGATGCCGCCGCTTCGACCGATGCAGCCGGCTCATTTGCATGCAATTTCACACTCGTAGGGTGCAGCCTTAATTGTGTTACATTAAACTGACCAGCAGCACATAAATCACATTATCCTGTTGACATTTCACTTAGCACATCCAGCTGCAGTCCTCCAAATGTTTACATGCTCCCCATGTCTTATTATTTATTCACTCGCACAGTCCATAGTTAACGAGAAAATTAAATAAAATAAAAAAGAAGTCTGATTCATATAACTCATTCAGATCAGGTGTCAACAAAACGACGTATTGGGACTAGACAGAATCTTCAGGTGCGTGTTGAAGCTTCTCATACGTAAGACTTGCGAGGCCTTGAGAACACTTTTTCTCACACCGTGAAAGAAAACATCAGCTTGAGCAATAAATGGTCTGATGAGTGAGATGACGTCGGCGCGCGGACAATGGCTGAAGACGACGGAGACCTTGGCGCAAACAGCATTCCGGTGTTTATGTCATGATCGCGTTTGACACCTAATTACTTTTAATTTATTAATATAGGGCCTTTTGTGCAGATATGGGACACTTCACACTGCAAGACTAGAACAACAAAACAGCAATAGTAAAAAAAAGGCAGTAAATATAAATCACAGCATAGGTTAATTAAAGTAAATAAAAACAATATGATTGCAAACTGTGATGACTCACTCCGGCATATCTAAGGAGTAAAGTTGTGGATGCGATTACTCCTGGCAAGACTATTAGTCAAGCCAAAGGCTACAGCTGGAAAGTGTTATCAAAAAAATAAATAAATAAATTTAAAAAATCTAATTACGTGCTGCCTCCGCTGCCGAGCCCCTCCACTGCATTTCAGGGAAGCAAGAAGATTTGTTACAGGACTAATTAGTTCCCGTCACAGAAAACAGAAATACTTAACAATTAATTAGAATATGCTGCTTTCCCCGTGGTTTTGATCGAGGAATGTTAGAACGGACGTCCGAAACGCGCGCCTCTGCCTAACCCTCTGAGCACGTAGCTGTCAGAAATCACATAGCTGACGAAAGTGTGAAGTGACATACTGAGCGGGGAAGAGAGTGGGGAGAGATGGGAGGATTAAGTGGGAGAGATACAGGAACTCCAGGGTAAACAGAATAGGCAGAGGTTATTGGCATGCACGGTTAAAAGCTTTTGACCACTGATCTACTAGGTCAGGGACTTTTTAAGTGATGGCTTTTCTTTTCTTTCATTTTTTTTTTTTTTCACCAAGTAGAAACTTAAAAAACAAAATTATTAATCACCACATCGGCTTATATTGATGGAACCCACAAAGTGTGTAGATGTTTTTGTTTTTCTGTTATTTTACCAAAAACTGTAGAATCAGTGAGTGACTCCTTGTTGTATTATTCAAGATGCACTTGTGCATACTTTTATATTAACAATCAATCAGTTATATAATATATATTATACCCGTGCTCTTCAGTAGACTCACGTCTGCATCATTTTCATTATTATCATTAAGTGTTTTGTTTTTCTAGCCTGCAGCGTTGCTGTTTGGTCTTACAGCTCTCATTAACATCATTTGGACTGAGGCAGGAGGCTGAGGCTATTTTCTGTGTAAAGGCCCCAGTATGTCCCAGCAAAGTCAGTCCAAATGAAAAGTAGCTAACTGCTAAACACAGTGGTGAACTGTCAGAACCCGATATATCCTTCAGCTTACCAGAGGCGACATGTTTAGTGGCAGTTTAACATGTTTGTGCTGTTTGATTTTGCGACAGGTTTAATATGGCAGGTTACCAAAATCAGGGGGAAGCAATAACTGATTCATCAGTTTCGTTGTCAGTTTTTGCTGCACACTGGATGAGTCTACAAATGGCAGGGAAGTTGACTCCCCGGGTAGTTGTGCAGACTTTCACTTGCAGCTCTTCATCTAACAGCTCAGTGTGGCTGCTCGTTTTGGTTCCATTTACCCGTCAAGCTCTCAAAAAGAAAAAAAAGACAGCAATGCCAGTCATGTTTTGATGAACAATAACAATAAAGTTTAGTTTTTACTCTCCCAACTGGTATGCGCACAGCCGTAGGGGGATACGCCGATGAAAGCATTTATAGTGTGTAGGCATAGCTGTGCTGAGTTTCTGGAGTTAAAGCTGATAAATGTCAATCAACAGTTCCTTCCACTGAAATCACTCTGGCACAGAATGCTGAGAAAACATCTGAGTAGATGATGTGTAGGGAGCTGAACAAGGGAGAATTGTCTGTGCTTGCCAATCCCAGCTGTTGCCGTCTGAACCGCTGCCACGTTAGGTTTCCTAATAAAAAAAAGTCCATTTGTCCATTTGTTGAAAAAAAAAAAAATAATTCAGTTTGTATTATCTCTGAACCCATCGTCTACCATCTGACAACAATTCAGCATTAATACCCAAATATCTATTTATAGCTATTATGTTAGCGATAACTTTTTACATCCAATTAATGAAATTACAAATATGTAAATATGACAATACTTTCATCAGTACACCATAGTCACCACTGTCTTTTCAAATTAGACATTTATTTAAAAGAAAATCTTAGAGATTGTCACTTAACAGCTTTAGGATATTGAAATATTATAACATATGTCAATCTTGTGTTTACAGCTTGTTGCCCCAAAGGCCGAAAAAATAAAATAAAATAAAGTGTTTTTCTTTTTGGAAACCAAAAGGTGAACTTTTCAACTCAGACCCAACTGCAGGTGTTGTTCTAGCATGAATCTCTCCACCAACATGCAATATAACAATAACGTCTGGGCAAATGTTTGCTCAGTCTGATTGACTGTGTTGTGATAATCCTTTCATTTTCCAGTATCGATCAGTTTTAGAATAACTGTTAATGAAACTCCCCGTTATCGATCGCATGAGAGATAAATATCACCGACTTGATCGTATCAAGTTTGAAATGAAAGGTCATATTTGCCTGAGATATAAGGCCAAGTTCAACGCGCGCACACACACACACGCACACAATGCAGTATCCGAGGAGATATTCCCACAGTTTTAGTGCGGCAGTATATTTATAGCAGTGCTTTGTTTGGATAGCCTCCATAACACATTCATATCTGCACCTCAACCCACTGAAAGCCATCATTTAGCTTAATACAAACAGCGGCGTCAACGCGGGGTGAAAGAGCTAATTCAATTCATGCCTTTCATGCTTTTGTCAAAATCTGCCAGCTAGTCGCTAAAAAGTTTTAAATAATTGATTAAAAGCTGTCCGGATTCATTTTTGAAATCGAGACGTTGACCTCGCAATGATCCATTTTCTTTTAACATCCCAGAGTGTCACAGTTCAGTGATGCATTCAGAAGCATCAAAAAGTGAGCAAAGTGAAAGCGGGAGATCAGGACATGAAGCTGACTTCTCCTCTCGAAAGACGCAACAAAAACATGATTGTATTTTGATGCATTCGGCAAGAGAAAATTTTCACCGACTGGTGTTGCATTTCTGTAATTTCTGCAGTACAAATACAAAGCCGTATTTTAATGTCTTAGGGTACAGACCATAGACTTTAGAAAATTCTAGATTACACATCTCCACTTCCTCCCACTGGCCACACTGATGCATTTGGTTTATAGACTCTTTAGATTATGGTTCTGGCTGGATTATAAACTGCACCATTATGGATGGTTACGGAAGATTTTGTAAATGCTGGGTACCGAATGCTGACCTTTTTCCTACAGATCTTACTTTGGAGCTGTTTTATTTAGCTGGTTGATCAAGTTAATCACTCACAAACTCACAAAACAAAAGTTTAACTTAAGGTTTAAAAAGTTTAGCACAGTTTACAGCACAACTACTCATCTGATTATGTTGACATTCTTACTCCGTGTCCTAATCTTTCTTTACCTACCCAGTTGTCACGGCAGCTATCAGTCACCATTAAGTCACATCCTGTTTTTAACAGGAAAACGTACATCAGCAGTATATTACTTAACTAAAGCGTTTACTTTGGCCCAAGTCCCATCTACCGACATGGAGGGGGTGGAGCTTAAGACCTATACTGCAGCAAGCCACCAGAAGGAGCTCCATATGCTTTGGCTTCACTTTTGAACAGCAGTCATGGCATCCACTTTTTCTACAGTTTATTGTCCGGATGCACAAATCGAAGTCCGTATTCGTCATTCAAAAGGAGAAACTATTAGCCTGGAGGACCTACAGACCATTGCACAGGGCTGGCCTCACCTGAATCACGCTGATCTGCTGGTCTACAGTTTATTTATTTATGTTGAGAAAATGTTCTGAATGTTCAGATTGAATGAAGATGAAAAACTATCAGAGCAGTACGCTCATACCCTCTTTGACCTCGTTGTTATCTTGTCACATCCATTTCTTGTCTCGCGCACCGGTTAGCTAAGTTGATCGGCCTATCGGTGTGATCACTCTCACGGACAGGCTCCGCCAGCGATTGACACCGGCAAATGGAAAACTGTCCACTTGGTGTGTGATGGACTTCAGAAACATTATCAGTAAACCCGAAAGTATAGCTTCTCTTCTAAAACGTTGATTTAGATCACCAAAAGCCACTGAGAAATTCTTGATTTGAAGCGTTCAATGTCCCGGTTTCAGTTTACAGATGCTGTTAAGCAATTTCAAGATGACTTGGCCAAATATTCATTTTCATAATTAACCATGACCATCTTTGTGCTCCGTGTGGATGTCTGACAGACACGAACTCCGAACTCTTACACTCATTACTGGCTTTCTAACCTCTGGTTCAACACTGAGAATCCATTAAAACATTATTGTTTGCCAAGTAAAATGAACTCCAACGCTCTTGATCTCCCAAGGGCATTAACTGGGAGCTATAATTCTCAGGCTTTCTTTTTTTCAACCAAAAACCAACAATATTCTTTCCTTAACTGAACACAATATTAAACCTGAGGGGGACTTAAAGGGGAATTTATTTAAAACTGGTTTACACAGAAGACATTCCAGAAAGATTAAATAAGATTTGCTCCGTTTTGTTAGATATGGCTTTAAAGAGAGTTTTCTGACTTATAATGGCTGTGCGAGTCGTACTGTGGGTGCACGCAGGTGATAAGAAGTTTGTCTTGATGGAAGCAACAGTGGGAGTAACCTTGTACTTCACAGCTGCCACTGACATAATATTTCACAGACCTTGACAGAGAGCTGTCAAGACCCGAGTGAACCACAGAAATTATTAAAGACTTGCCTGAGCGCAGTCCCTCCACTTTGTATAATGTCTGCTGTGTGGTCCCCTGCACTTCTCTATGTCTCATTTAATGTTTATGGCTTTTGCACCACAAACTGAATGTTGATGTGACATAATAGTCGGCTGGCAGTTGGTACGGCGTTGCCACTAAAAGGAAGAGACTTGTAGCACAAATGAAATTTGATGATAGGCGAAAAACAACGCACGGTGGGCAGGCACCAAGTGGAACTGATCTCGACTTTGAGAGGCAATCGAGGCGACGACCAGTGGGAGCGACAGTTCCCCAAGGGTTTAAAGCGAGGAAACATCGTTTGCCGTTTTGGTTACTACCACCAAATCCAGCGTGTTGATAGAAAGATTGGAGCATTGGCTGAACCTAGATGGAGCAACTGTGTTGTTGATAGTATTTTCTTTCTTACTCTCAGATAGAGAGTAGTGACTGCAAGAAGAGCTAGCTCTGTCCATATGCTAGCATTGTCTTTAACGCTTTGTTTGTTTAATACAGCAACATTTGAGATAAGGGAATACACAGCGATCAGGTACAACATTACAACCACCTTCCTAATATTGTGTAAGTCTCCCTTGTGCCTCCAAAACAGTTGGGACTCATCAGAGAACGGACATGGGCCTTCTGAGGGTGTCCTGTGGTGTCTGGCAACACAATGTTGTTAGTGGGGGCCTTTGGGTCCTATGGGTAGAGGGGAGGAGCCTCAGTGGATCATCCCACAGATACCTGATCAGTTTGGGATCTAGTGAATTTGGAGGCCAGGTCAACACCTTGTTTTGTTATTCATGTTTTTTGAGTTGTTCCTAAACCGTTTTTGTTTGGATCCTGCCGGGGATGGTTGTTGCCATCAAGGATTGTGATTACTATGGGGTGGGGACCCCTGGTCTGGTCTAAATGGGTGGTACATGTCTAAGTGACATCCACACGAATGCCAGGTCTAAAAGTTTCCCAGCAGCACATTGTATTGTCGCAAGATGGCCAATGTTATTTACTTCTCTGCATAAGAGGGTTACCCAGTCTACCGAAGCCTGTGACGTTCACTAACAGTTAACTTTAAGCTACAAAGCAAAGATTAATAAATGAATAGCTTATTATGTGGACGAGGCTTTACTTCTGCTCGAGATGCAACAACTTCACAAGTTGGATCGACAAAGCCTTGGTGCTTATCTCAGGGTTTCAAGGTTTTTCTTTTATTTGTTATGTTGCAACCATCATAGCATGCGAAGTGAACAGAGTTCTGACGAGACTTCCAAGAGTTTAAACAACTGCGATCATTTTCAGTTCCTGTAGTGTAGAAACTGGGTATTTCTTCCAACAGTAATGTAAACTATGAAGTAGTTCCTGCAGTCCCAAAGCACTGAAAGGCTAGAAGCTGGAGGGATCAACTAGCTTACACAGAAATTTTCACTTTCACTCACAGGTCAAACAAACATAGCTCTCAATAGTCACATCACATACACTTGATTCAACCACACCCGCGTTCGATTGTTTTTCAGTTCAGATTAATGCACGGCGCTGCCGCAGGTAAAAGGTTTGTTTTTGCTCGTAGCTAAATTTAGTTAACTCTGGACTGAGCCACGCTAGCGGCCAAGCTCATCAGAACTGCTGCGTTAGCTGTTCACTTAGAGTGAGGAGAAATCTGCCGGAGAGTAGAGTCATCATAAGACGTGTGATAGACCAGATGTCATGCCAGAATTCATTTCCTTTTGAAAATGTGTTTTGCCTGGCGGCGCCTTAATTTCATAGCATGGAGAGCAAGTGGAAAGGACAGCTTCTGGCTAGCTGCCACGATGCTGTTTTTAAAACATATATTTCGAAGCAGTTTTAAAGTGGTGCTGAACGTATTCTGTGGTTGCTACTGCTTATACGTGCTATTAAATTAACTTTAAACAGGACTTTGCTGTATAAAGGTTTGCATAAACTTAGAACCTGCAAGCATAAATAAGAATTAAACAATAGAAATGAAAATAAGACAGTAGCTGGGGTATTTGCTTCCTAGTGTACATGCATTATTTATCTTCCATTGATTTTACAAGGAGGCCACCATATACTGTACACTCATCTTTTTTCCCATTCAATACTTCTTCCGACACAGTGGACACAAACACACTGCCAAGGAAACACATAAGGAAAATAGCAAGTGTTGATTTTGCAGTGCAGTGTAAAATGATTTATTTTATCGCAGTATACTATATGTTCATCACTGCAGCAGATAACAGTTTTAATATCTGGCAAACAGCCTATTCTGACATAAGTTATAGTTTAACAGCTAATATGGCCGAGTAATTTATGTATCACACTCCGGGTTTAATGCACTGTTTGCCAGCAGCAAATCACAAAGCTGACATTGTGACATGGCCCCAGTGCCTTCCTTATCAGTGCTCAGCACACTGAACGCAGTAAATCATCGGGAATAAATGAAAACTCCCGATACACCCCGCACAGTAGTTTGGAGCCTCGTGCAATAAAGCAGAATTACAGAGAGGAATCCAGCAACTTGCATATTCACATCCATCCCTCCTCTCTTGTCTGTGAAGCCAGGAGTGTTAGGTGAGTGCTCCTGGCTTCACCGCGCTGGACGGCCATCAGATCACGTTGCTAAACTGAGCATCTGTGAAGCACAGTGGACAGACAGATAAACAGATCCACAATCAAGGAGGCGACAGCGGACAACCGGCCGCCGGTGAAGCTAAATGACCTCCATTGAGAATAATGAAGGCGAGACGGCAGTTTGATTGCGCGCTGCCTCTTGGCCACGTTCCGCGAGTGTGCTAGTTAACAGCAAGCAGTACGGCATTAATATTCATTACTCAGGCCCCAGTTTCCTCTGGCTACCTGTTGAATTGGAGGTAATGGTACAGACAGGCTGGTCCTTCACTGAGTGATGTGTGGGCGGACAGTGGGCGAGTGGCTGTGACGGCCAACAAAAAAAAAAATAAATAAAAGGAAAAAAAGGCCAACAGCGCTGACCTCTGCTTTGAATCAAACCATATGTCAACAGAAGAAGCGGGTGAAGCTTAGTGGACCATGAAATAACAGTGATCCAGATAAATGGAGGGTGTATCAGTGCAGGTTCATCATGCTGGGTGCCCGTTCTTTAAATAGATGTGAGGGGCGACATCTTTTTTTCCCATCGTGATTATCATCATTGCAGATAATAGTGCTATTCAGAGGTTAAGGGGTCACATAATTCCACAATGAGCACATTAGGTGCGGCATTAGATTTCCTTTGCAGGCTGTGAACTTGTGCGATTTCAGTTATGTTTCTGTCTGTCTGCGTGTCTGTCCTGCATTTAGTGAGTGTAAGCAACAGATCACAGTCGGGCAATTTTGCAAGCACATGCCTTGAAATCTAACAGACCGACTTAATACATACCTTTTTCTTTGATGCCTCTGACTTTTTGGACATGTTTCTTAGTTTTTTGTGCAAGTGATTTAACACCTGTAAACAAGGAAATGGAGATCAAATTTACTTTATTTTGGTTTCAGCACTTGAAACAATCACTAAATGACCCATCTGGATAGATCTCTTACCTTTGCATAGCAGAAGGAGATGAGCAGCAGGGGCAACACATAACCAAAAACAAAGGTGCAAACCACATAGACTTTCTTCTGGTTTTGATCCGGCCACACTTCCCAGCAGAAGGTGTGATTCTCCCCCCCGTGAAAAATGTTCTGGTAATACATGATGGGCGCAGCCATGGCCAGAGAGAGTATCCAAATCACCACCACTCCGATCAGAGCATGCTTCGCCACCCGGATGGAGGACGACTTTCTGGAGTGCACGATGGCAATGTATCGATCCACGGACATCGCGGACAGGGTGAAGATGCTCACCAGCATGGACACGGTGAAGAAATAGTGGATGAATTTGCAAATAAACGCACCAAGCACCCACGTCGGCATCATGTAGATGGTGGACTGGAAGGGAATGCAGAAGAGCAGGTAGGAGAGGTCCGCTATGCTCAGGTTGAGGATAAAAATGTTGGTGGTGCTTCGCGGTTTCCCCGGTTTGCTCCGGGCCAGCACGGTGATGACCATGGAGTTGCCCAGCACGCCGAGCGTAAAGATGAGCCCGAAAACCAGCAGCGTGATGAAATTATCCGTGCCGATCCCGAATAAAAGTTTCTGGTCCTCTTCCTCCGCTGTGCTGAGGTTCCACGGCTCTTCCAAAACGCAGGGAGGCACCGAGGAGTTCATGACTTATCGTTTCCTCTAAGGTCGAACTTGAAACGTTGCCAAATTGACCTATAGGATGTCTGCGGTCCTCTGCTGCCTCATAACACGGAGTTTCCAGGACAGGGACTTGTGATCCAGCGCGTCTCCATTAGCGCTCTTGCACACAGTCTCTTTCTCTCCAGTATCTTTGACTTAAGATTTTAGTAGATCCCCCGATTTAGTTTCGCACGTCACAGTTGGGTCTAATACGAGTACGCAAATATCCCACAGCTACCTAGTCCCTTTTTTGTGCAGTATGAATCATTTTTCTTGCCGCTGTGCGTCTTGGAGTCTCTCTGTCTCTCTCTCTTCTGGCGCGCACCTGATGCGTCTGCGCACCGAGCGCGCTCATCCAGCGTGTATCCTCCTTCTCTGCGTTTGGACTTTCTCCCCCTCACAATGTAGCAGGGGCTGGTCTGTACTATTCACACCGTACCCTCCACCCCACAAAAGAAATGGTAAGGGGAAAAAAGAAGAGAAGAAGAATAATATATATATACAGAGAGAGAGAGATTTGGATGCGTTTTATTCCCCACGTTTGTGAATAAAATGGCCCTACATAATTTGTATGCCAGAGGCCAGTGTCATTTTCTCACTCCGACTCAGTTAGTTTGTGACACAGTATGGCTTGCGTGCAAATGTTGTGATTATACGCCTGGTGAGTCAAAATTGCATATATCACAAAGCAATTTCGCCCGGCATTCTTGCTAGGACTGCTTTATTTGAGCTTCACTCTCTTTTGACATAAAGAGGAAATGAGCTTTCTAAAAAAGCGATGATAACAGGTTCAGGGTTATGCTCGTGCCACATATAGCCAACAGGCTATATATAAATATTAGTTGGAACCTTATTTTGAGTCTATAGTAAATGCACCAAAAGTGGTGCATATACAGTAACAGTTTTCAAACAATCAGGAACTATTATCCATTGTTGCAAATAGAGAACAGGACTCCTCTTGGATTGTTCAAAAGTTTTATTTAAATCCTGGGAAGATCCAACTGAGAGAATCCCCAAAACCCACACACACATCAAACAACAAAATTAAAATCAGAATTTGGCAGTTCTCCAGCAGTTTTTTGACCAAAACTCCCTCAGCGCGTCCCCATTCCCCGACAGACTTGAAGGGTCGCGCTCAGGCCCAAGTTGAGTTGTTGATGGCAATTTCATGTGTGACCTGTTGACCTCTTCGTGGGAAATCTACTGAGCCGGGCTTATGGTGCCGCCTTTCAGTCAATACACGTTACCAAAGCGATATCGCCATAATATTTATCTCCTGTGTCACACTGACAGCTGACACTAACAAAACATGGGCCTCAGCGAGCTGCCAGACGAGCCCGGGCCAAGAGCAGTTAATCGCCCATTGCGGTAGTACAAGAGTACAGTTATATTTATTAGCGATTCATTTATTTTTCCCACCCTCTGGGTAAATTATTAAACCGTAACAGTCAAGTGAACCAAGGTGACGCCTTGAAATTGTTTGATTTGTCCTTGAAGCAAAAATCCCCAACTCAAATGTGTGCCACTTATTCAATCAATCAATCAGTAAATAAATATTTAAACAGGAATGCTGCAAATCTTCACAATTAAGGATCTGCTTTTGTTTGATGTTGTTTTTTTTTTTTACTTGAATTTCTTTGTTTTTGAAGCTCTTGCTTATTTTTATTTTTTTTTTCTCCCACCATTTGACTAATCATTGAATCCACAAATCTTTTCGGCTCTAATTTTCAGGGACTACTCATAGCTGCATCGTTGCACTGAAATACTGTTAGATGACACGCTTGAATCTGAAGCAGGATGTCTGCTTTATTTGTAGAAGTGAAGGCACTGCCCTCCTGCATGCTCAGTCATCTACGTCAGTATGTTGACAGATTAAAAACCACGAGCCATGAGACACCCAACCGAGTTGGACAGTATGGTTTCGTAAATCTGTAGTAACTGTAATAAATGCAAAAAAATTTCGTCCAGTTGGGGGCAGCAGAAACAAGCAGTGAACACATCACAGACAATCGTCTCCTGTTGAGTTGATAACTCGAGTTTGCTAGCAAACGTGCAACAGCTGTAGAGTCACATCAACGTTTTTGGTCACCCTGAAGATGAAAAGGTCACTATTCACTGTCTTTTGGTCTCTGCACCTCTTCTGGGACGTACCCTGTGAACAAACAATGTGTTTTCTGTGCTTCTTCAGATGGTTTTGGTTCTCTATCCAAACGTTGGACGCTGCCTGCAGAGCTGAACAATTAATCCGCACTCACTACAGAAATCTGCAAAGCTGACAACTCCCACCGCATGTTCTAACCTCCCACTTCCTCTTCTTCTTTTATTATTTCAGCAAATGTAGCACACAACCCCGACTGAATGTCAGAGGCCTTATCCCAATACAACCCCGCAGAAAACTAGAGCCCAGAAAGTCCATCTAACTTGACAAAAACTTTATTTTGTTCCACTGCTTTCTTGTAACATAGTTCATAACGCAGCACAGACTGATTTGTAGAAAATAACCTTTTAGCCATGAAATGGCCTGGTTGGACAACATCCTCATGGATATGGTGATTGCTTCCGTGTCACAAGGCAAGGCACTATTCAGTGTGCATTGTTTGCCTTCCGTGCTCCCCTTTGTATTGGTTCATGTCTCATTAAACTGTTCTGTGTCGGAAAATGAAACGGGCACAAGTTCACCGAG
Source organism: Chelon auratus (assembly GCA_030220025.1). Taxonomy (NCBI): domain Eukaryota; kingdom Metazoa; phylum Chordata; class Actinopteri; order Mugiliformes; family Mugilidae; genus Chelon; species Chelon auratus. The sequence goes on from JASGAT010382295.1 coordinate 14,313, forward strand.
CTTCACCGGCGGCAGAGGCGACGGAACCAAGAGGCGTAGATGAGGACGGGTCAGGGTGAAACAATTCAAGACTTTCAGAGGCCGCGCGCTCGCTCCGTGCTCGCTGTGGCTCGCGGCCGAGAGGAGCGGCGCCGACAGCTGACGAGGCCGCGAGTGGGACGGCGAGCGCACTCATATCTCAACAGCCATTTGTCTATTTGGACGTGATTGGATTGCATGCAACCTCTAAATGATCAATGCAATTGTTATTCAAAGGTCAGACACACAACAGCACATACAGAAAACAAATAGATAATAGGATACTGTACTGTAATACGATACAACATTTTGTACATCATAAGTGTTGTAGACTGGACTTTCCACTGTCTCTGTTATATTCCATATATATTGGTGTTTCTAAATGTCATACTTAATTGTTTTATTTATTTAGATAGATAGATAGATAGATAGATAGATAGATAGATAGATAGATAGATAGATAAGCTTTCATTAAAGGGAAACTACTGTTTCTTTACAACCTGGGCTTTATTTCTAGCATAAATTATGGTTGTTTTCTCACCCATATAACTTTTGTGTCATTTGCACTTGATTAGGAAATAACTGAATCAACGTAGATCCATATAGCGGGAGTGACAGGGCACCGAGACTCAGCCTATAAACCCACAGATCGACCTACAGACCCCGGATGATGATAACAGGTAACTCCGGACTCAACGGGGAATAGCACTAGCGTATCATAACAAAATTTTGCCGAAATGAAGGAGTTTCGCAGCAGATAATGCGTTATTTAGAGGCTGCGTCTCGGTGCCCCAGTCACTTCCGCAGTATGGATTTACGTTGATCTAATTATTTCCTAAATGAGTGCAAATGACACAAAAGTTATATGGGTGAGTAAACAACCGTATTTTATGCTAGAAATAAGGTCCAGGTTGTAAAAAACAGTAGTTCCCCTTTAAGCTGTAGTCTTTATTACATGTATACTTCTGTTCTATGGCTGAAAACAGAATTTGCTTTCATGCTATTTGTTTGTGCAACAAACCCAATTACACACGTAGACTGAACCCCCATTTGTTCGTTCAAATGCACACATGCGTTCGTGTAACACATTATTCCACAGATCTGCAGGTGGCATTAACATGCTAGCAGAGGCAATCACGTCAGAGATCTTGAACTAACATTGCAGGATAACCACGGGTGTATTAATGATTTAATGCATTCCATTTAGGGGTCCTGATTTTATGCATTGTGGCTCACTGTCATGGCTCACAAGTCAGGATGTCTGCCGTGAAAAGGGTCTATTGGGCATGCAAAAAAATTCCAGGCTTCCAATCTGGGAGCCTGTCTGCCATCCTCTGATGTCTTAGCCATATGGATAACAGATCGTGAATATCCGGACCAAGAGTTCCTGTCAAGTGGTCTGCTCATTGTTAAAAGTCCAATTAAGCAACCTGAAACACCCCCCAATGACTTTGGAGTAAAGGTGAGCAGACAGTCGGCACTCACTGCAGCACTTTATAACCACTGTAAAGACTTAGTTTGAGGTGTTTTCTCAGCAAACGTGACAGCGTTCCTCCTCTTTTACTCTGCTCATAGACTGTTTACTTGCAGGCAACCTAAGCCCGTTCGAACAAACGCCGATCGATGCGTCCGTGGCTCTGGAGTGAAAGAAAGCTTCTGGCACCAGCATTGGCAAAATTAGTAAGCTTGAATGAGACAGCTTTGGGAGAATTAGTCAAAATTGACCAGGTAATTTTAACTTTTTGTGAGCTGATTTCGTGTCAAGCTCCAAAAATGCTGAAATGTAAACCCTAACCGTGCATGGTGAGTTATTCTGTCAAACTTCTGAGCAGAAAGGAACTGATTTCTCAGTTTTCACAAAAGTAAATTAAACCTTTATACGAAGTTTACCTTTAAAACGACATCTGAATTGATATTGTGTCCAATAAACTGAAATTTATTTCAGTACTTAGAGAAAACAACACATTATAGCACGACCACCAGCCTTTACTGTAGCTTGTTATTCTTTTTTTCTATACAACTGTAAACTATGTATTTTAAGGATGTTCTATGAATATCTTCCACTAGATGCTGCTGTTTTCTATTGATGCAATTAAAACTTTTTTTTTTCTTATTTTTTTTTTAAAAATCCAGCTGCAATGGGGATCTGTTGTCTGTCAACAGAATGCCCAGCCCTATCTTCTGGCACTGATCCCCTCGCTGCGTGCTCAGTGGGTATCCATCTGTGGAAATAATGAGAACATTGCATTAGCCAGTTTGATTTTCAGAAAGTCACACAGGTTCATCTCTTTGGTTTTCAAACCGCACTTGCGTATGGCAGCTCCAGCTCCGTTTGTGGGAATTACATCGTGTGACGTCAGTTCCACTCAAAGCAGGATTTGTTGTTCGGGTTACAATGAGCGGAGGATGCAAATTAGAAAAGCTGTCTCTGTTGAGTGAGTTGTCCTGAATTTGATCAGGCGTGCTGCACATTTTCTGCCAGGAAGAAAGAGCTGGAAAAGTTTAACCGTTAGTGTGCTGCTTTGACAAATGACGGCACAAATGATAAGGCTCTTGTCATTTATTGAAGTTTGTGCTCAAAGTATTAAAGTCTTTTGGATTCTTTCATAGCGTAACTGTTACAGACAGTAAGCAGCCATGCCACGGCTTCTGGCAAACCTTGAATTGTGTGTGAGCGTTAGCCCAAGAGTGGCACCGCGTTGGCTTTTTGACAGTCTTAGTGCTATTAAGAATCTTTTCCACCTCATGAAGAAATGCATTCAGAGGAAACTAAACCCTTCCTCCCTTCCATTTAGTTTTCTCTTTCTTTTATACTTCGGGGTGAACTCTTGTGGCTATTCAGGATTTCAGCAGCACACATCCTTTATACTGGAACCACACCACCATAGCTATCAGCCTCACCAGTCAGACCCTGCGTGAGATGAGAGTCTTTGTGTGAATGATTTGTATTTATTGCCATGCCCGCCCGTGGTCATGGCTTTGCTCCGTCCGCGAGATGCTATCTGCGCTTTTTCCCCCCTTTCTACGTGATTAAACCTAAAAAGGGAGAAACAAGACGATGTTTAATATCCATCGGGTATTTTTGGAGATCATTAGCCACATTTATAGAGATAAGGGTGCGACTGCTCGTAAAATGAGCCGGAGTGACCTTTGGGTGGAATCCGGGACCTTTTCTTTAAAGCACAGTTTTCAGCAGCTGAACATTCAGAATGAACTTATGTCAGCATTAGTGCGTCGAGATAAGTCTCATATTTAAATTTGAAAATGAAAGGTCGCTGGCTCAATTACTTGGACGCAATTTCACCCTTCCAGTAGCCACTTCACGCTCGGCCAAGGTGACCAAGGTCTAAATTAAATAATAGTTTATCATTATTACGTTGTTTTATTTATGTTCTAGGTGTTAATCAAAGCCTAGTTAGAGGCAGCTGGAGACCTGATGTTACGATTGGGTTGCTGACCATATCCTGAGACAAATAAGTAGCTGTGAGTGAGAAAGAAAGAAAGAATACAAACACTATTCCCATGGAAAAGTACGGGCACAACGTAGCTTAGCTTAGCACGCATCCAAAACATTCCCTCTCCTGAAAGACTGTAAACGTATGGTAGCTGGAGGACCTTCAGATTACATCTAAATAAATGCTTTTCGCTATGGCTGGAAGGAAAGCCATCTTGCTGGTGTATGCATGAAGACTTTCAATCAGGATAATTACCTCCCAGACAAATACAGATGACAGCAAGACACCTGGATTTATTTCTAGCAAGTAATCAAGCAAAACATCCAGCGATACATAAAAACATGAAATCATGAGAATGTGTCTGTAACGGGCCTCTAATTCACCATCTGTCCTCGTCTGCAGCTGGTGACAGCAGACACCATTTATTTTTCGTTTTTTTGTTATTTTATTTTATGTTATGTTTTCAGACGTTAAATGAGGATATCGAGATTTCTAGTTCAGGGTAAAAGAAATATGACCCCCTGCGCTTTGCTAAGCGGTATGCACACGTTCACACAACGCAGATACATACACGACAAAGAACTCCCCCTTCCTCTGAGTTACTCTGATGGATAATCCAAGCTGTTTTAGGCCCATTACCTCAACGGAGGCCTGCCTATTTCCATGACAACAAGTTACTGTATCTCTGTCGAGATCGGTCCAGGCTCTAAGCTAATGGGTTATTATTATATGACTGACAATGTTGAGTCATTTTCTCCGCCTTGGGCTGATCTCCCTGCTAGGTAATCAGACTGTTGATTCTGCCAATAACCCCCAAACCCACTCTTCCCAACCCCCACCGCCACCCAACTCCCACAAAGCCCAACCTCTGCAGTCACAAACACTATCCGGAGCTCTAAATCAGGATGGATTGGACCCAGTCCTCCCGGATACATTATCACAGCGATTTGATATCTCCGGCCATTGCAGCATCATCACATTACACTCTCAATTCTGATCATCTTGAAGCAGGATAACTACGGCAGCAGGATAAATAGGATGAACATTTGGCTGGAAAAAATTGTCATGAGACAACCTTTGACTGTTTAACCACTTTATGATTAAACAGTGTCAAACCATTCTGATCTGTAACGTAGCACAGCAGAGAGTGGCTGGGAATTAGCCATTCGGCTATCACTGGCAAATTGACGGAAATCTGATAGAAATAAAAAAATGAAATGAAATAGGTGATGTAATCAAACTGGTAATCCCAAGTGACCCTTTATTTCATGACATGAGCGGATAGACATTTTAATTTGGACTGTGAATACCTGGGAATCTAATGACGCTCTTAACCGTGCTTTCACGTTAAACTAAGTTGGTGAAAATGGTCACTATTCAAGTGGCAATCTCAAATATTTCAATCCAGATTCATTTGGAGACAGTTGTAGTTGCTGAAGGCAGCAAAACAGAATAAGCCTGTGAACAGCAGGACACAGTGGAAAGAGTTGGTTACCTCAGCAGGACGTTTGAGGTGTGCAGCTCCTCACCTAACAGCTCACTGTGGTCGTTCCTTCTTGTTCCATTACTCACTGAAATATTTCAAACTGACTCAAATTGAGTCAATGAATGCCTCATGTTATTGTTGTCTTGTTTTGTAGTCAAATGTTTGTTTGGCAATAGCAGTAAGCATTTATTTAACTGGCAAACACACTGTATTCCCTGCAACTACTTCATAATCAAAGCCAACTTCTGTTTTACCCATTAAATGGTTTTAATGTGAAGTTGCAGAAGTAATACATGCATAAGCAGCCATCAATGACCCCCATTAACTAACATCTGATAGCAGTATAGCATTCTGCATTTACATACTGTTGTGATATTGTGCCCGTCCTCTGTATATGACAAGTAAAATATTCATAGCCAAAAGAAGGGACCACTGTAATGTCTAGGTTTAGTCAAAAGAAATAGACAGACTTTATCATGCTGGCAGCTTCTCGGGCTGAGATTAGATTTTTTTTTGTTAGATGAAGATCTCCATCAAATATGAATAAAAACATTTTATTTTGTAGAGGAATTGTGGTCGCCTGTTCCATCTGTGAGGTCTGCCATTAGCTGTGGAAGATTTGGCAGGTGATGAAAGCAAAAACAACCAAACAAACAAAAAAACACTATTCTCTCATTGGTAAACAGCGCACATTTAATTCCATGATGCAGATCGATGGCATCTTGCAAGTTGCCAGCAAGGTGTGGAAACTGCTCGTGTCAATATCACTCAGGAGCAGCTTAAGGACAACACAGAAATTGTTGTAAAAATTGCATTTTTGATTGCGGTATTGATTCCTAGGCTTACTTAATTTATCTTTTCACGTCTCTGTAAATAACAACAAATAGGAGCTTGCACTAATGGCAGTTATGATCTGTTGGTCCAGCCCATTCCCAACTAGTTTGGTAGGACTAGTCTGCACTTTATTTCTGGCATCTTAATATTTTATATTTTTATGTTTTATCTTTTACTGGTTGTTTGTTATTGTTGTTTGTCTCTCTTGATCACCATGACGTGTGCTGCTGCCTTTCTTGACCAGGTCACCCTTGTGAAAGAGGTCTTGATATCAATGAGTTTTTATCTGATTAAATAAAGGTTATAATAACAAGGACCCACTACTGCGTACCAGTTCTACGTCCTTTCTGCAAATTGCCCTATACCTGCCTGCCTGGCATTATCATTTACACCCAAAGGGTTGGGCTGGGTAAATAACTAACTGAGAAGGAAAAACTAAAATTAGAGGTGTTAATATGGTCTAAAAAGGGTTCACAGGCTTTATGGGAGGCCTTTAGGGAGTTTCTCAAAGCTTCTTAAGCCTAATGCACTACATTATCTTATGAATTCATCTATCATGAATGGGTAGAGAACGATGTGTCCATTTAAGAAAAGTACGCCTGCTAGCAAGAGTCCTTAATGCATTAATGCGTTGTGTGGCTTTGGGTATGTTGGGCATTGAAAGAATTCCAGAGAGAGCGGCGAGGNAGGCAAATTGGTGGTGGAGGAAAAAAAGTATATTCAGCAGTTCCCTTGAGTTGAAAAACTAAAAAAAAAGATTGCCTTCTGGGGATAAAACCTAGCATTTATCAAGGCAGGCAGGACCTTGTGAAGACGTCAAGAGAAGCTCTCAGCCAATTTCTTAAAGTCTTCTCGTTTCCGTGGGATTCCATCATATTGTCGCCTGTGGTTGTCTTTTTTTGTGTGAGGATCAGTCTAAAGGCACAAGTTGTCTTAAAATGGGTGACAAAAGAGATTATTCGACCGCAGGTTTGCTGTGTAATTTATTATTATTTCAAACTGAAAGTCAGATAACAAGTGTTAGGTAATACTACAACGCATTGGCTGTTTGGATCATATATTGTATGAAGCCTTGGCGAAAGTTCCACAAGGGTTCATGATCTGTTCCCTTCCGGTGAATGTGGGTTGTTGCTCTATTTTCTTATCTCATCCGTTTTCCCACGCTGTCAAAATCAGTCTGTCCACAATTCTGACCACACCACTACTTGCACCCAATGAACTATTTGACCGACTCCCAGTCAATCATTCCCTCATCCCTGTGCTTTAAAGCCACTGTTATTCTGTCGCTCCATCTGTAGACTGTCCATTGCACAACCCTCCTCCTCTACATCTCCACTTCCTCCTCTATGGTCATCCTGTAGGAGTCTTCATCAGAGGTCTTCTATACCCCCTTGTCAAGTTCTTCTTCACCGCCACCACCAGTTTCTCTGGGGAGTCATGTCCCTATCTACGTGCATCGTCCGAGATTTAGCTCTATAATGCAGAGTCATGGAGGCGCCAAACTATTACCTTGCTCAATAAATGTTGTATTTCACCTCCTTGATCTCTCGTTATTGAAATAGGGGTTATTGGTTTAAAGGCAAAATTGGTCAAAGGCCTTGAAAATCTCAGAATAAAACAAGAGCAATGCAAGAAATGTCTGAAGTGACAAAGGTATGTATCTTGTAGAAAGGGGAGTGTCCCCTTAAATTATTCTGAAGATTCTTTAGTCCACATGTTTACACACTGGAAATTTGACCTTTGTATTTAAGTCATGAGCCACAATACGCAGCCGTGTGCAGCGCCCAGGGGATACCTTTGTTGGCTTCAGTGGCAGTGCTCATCCTTTTAATGTTCCAGGAAATGAAACAGACATTTCTGCCATTCACTGACATGGTCCATTAAATTGTATTGTTACCTGAGCAGATAGGAAAGAGAGATGAGACAGGAAAGGGAGGTTAAAGGAAACAAAGAACAGGGGACGAAAAAAGAAGGCATTCAGAGACACGTGCACACATTCACCCACAGACAAAACACCCTAATCCCAACGGGAACTTTAAACTTGTGTATCTCCTTGGATACTTTCCTCCTAACAGGCGTCAATATGACTTTTTTCCTTCAATGATCACTCTTCCTGTTACACTGAACAAACCTTAATCAACAATTCAAGGTTGCACAGTATAAAGAGGATCATGTAGAAGGAAAAAACAGTGGTGCGGTACACCACTCTCAGTTATGAATTTGTCTTGGCAGTAGTGCCAGGTTTCAGCTCCGTAATCTGTAGAGTGCTTAAAATCAAATATGAGTGCACTTAAAGAACCGCAGTTCAAATTCTCAAAGATGCGCGCTCACATGAACAATGCGATCAATTATGTGCTCCACCATATCAGTTTATAACAGCAATGAGAAACCGCCGAAAAGGCCCTGCTGAACAGCAATTAATTTAGTTTGGGGATATACCAGCAACCTGAGATAAAGGTAGATGACATTGGAAATATCAACATGAGAAAATCACAACATGAGTTTGGACTTAAACAGTAGCGGTAGATCACGAAGACGTCAAAAGTAACCCTAAAGTGGTTATCTATGTTTCCAACTCTGAGAAATTATTTTGTGCCTCCAAAACAGTTCTGACTCATCAGAGATTAGACATGGGCCTTCTGAGGGTGCCCTGTGGTGTATGGCAATAGATAGTTGTTAGTGGGGACTTTGGGTTCTGTGGGTTGAGGGGAAGGGCCTCTGTGGATCATCCCACAGATACTTGATCAGTTTGGGATCTAGTGAATTTGGAGGCAAGGTCAACACCTGTTCCTAGGAACAAGGAGTGTCATTGCTATGGGGTGGGGGTGCCTGGTCTGGTCTAGGTGGGTGGTACATGTCTAAGTAACATCCACATGAATGCCAGGTCCAAAAGTTTCCCAGCAGAACATTGTATTGTCACAAGATGTTGTTTACTTCTTCTGTCAGTGGTTTTGACGTTGTGGCTGATCAATGTATGCAACACATTGACTTATTCTGAATGTTAGAATAAAACCAATGACCACTTAACCATTGAGGTTTCACTCTTTGCAGTGTTGTCACAAATGCAATGACAAAATCAAGAATGTAAACGGGGGCGGCACAGTGCCGAGGTGGTTAGCACTGATGCCTCACAGCAAGAAGGTCACCAGTTCGAATCCATGGGCCGGCTGGCCTTTCTGTGTGGAGTTTGCATGTTCTCCCTGTGTCTGT
>JASGAT010382296.1:0-10126 GCA_030220025.1 Chelon auratus
AACTGCGCTGACAAATCAGGCGCAAAAAGCCAAGGGCTCTCAAGGTAACACTAATCCCTCTGGGCGGGGAGAGTCAAATATTACGCAGGATTTTGGAGACTGCTCTTTTCTTTATTTCCGTCGTTTTCTGCTTTCAGGCGCCGTTTTGTTCCCCACACTCTATTATTTTGTGGTTTTGTTTCATATAGACTGTTTGCAGGTGAAATAATGTGTGACGAGGCTGGGCCATTAATGTCCTCAATCCTGCAGGCAATCAAAAATCATCTGCATTACATCCTTTAGACAGTATATTAAATAAAACAGAAATCATACGGAAACCTTTCTCTCTCTCTCTTTTTTTTTTTTTTTGCCTCCACATTTATCCAGGCTTTAAAATACCGTTTTACACTGTGCAAAATCCTACACAATAATACAAAACAATAAATCCAACGAAAAAAGTAATCAGACATAAAGAAAAAAAAGTCGAGCATAGTGAAAAAGACAGCGTGATGTTATATAAAGTGATGGTGGTGGGGGGAAAGTGAGCTATTTGTGGGTGTGTTCACTGGTGGAGTACGTGTAGCGGTGTGTGTGTGTAGACGGAAGTGTGTGTAGCCGGTGTAGAGGTGTGTATTCGGGCTTTGGCGCTGCGTATGTGCAAGATTTTCGGTCTGCCTGCAATAATTTGTGGATGGCGTGTATGCAGCAGGCAGCGTCTGTCCTTTAATGGTAAAGGTGTGTATGCAGATATTGGTGTGCTGCACACGTCTGCGTGGTGTCGCTGTGTGTGTGTGTGAGAGAGAGAGGCTGTGCGGCGTGTTTGTGGGGTGCTGGGTGCTCTCGAACTGGGTGATGTAATGCCGTGAAGGGTGCTGCAGCAGAACCACAGAGCCCAGAGAAGGCGTGTCCTGCCTGCTGAGTAGCTGGATAACAACACGGTGCCCACGCTTCACTGCCGCCAAACCAACGCCACGATAACCCCCCCACCACCCCCCTCTTCCCTCCCCACCCTATCCACAAACACACATCCACCCTCTCCCACTTTCAGCATCTTTTCTTTTCCGTTGCCACGCTGTTTATTAGTCTCTTTTTATTTCTGCATATTTACCGTGGGCAATCTGAGCAGCCAAATACTTCTTCTTCTTTTCTTGACAAATACGGAATAGTCTTTCAGCAAATACATCTCATTTTATTTATTTTAAAGGTTTCTGCAGTGTTGCCGATCCTTTCCTGATAAATGTGCTTCTGTCTTTTAAAATCTCCTGCGTGGGAGTTGAGTGAAAAGGTGCAGGGGCGTCATCCCTTTCAGCACTTTAGACACTGTTTTTTTCCCCCATTAATATTTTAATAATATTAACGTTTTCCATTGTCACCACTCACTCTTTCCTGTTAAACAGACAAAGCTGTCTATTTAACAGTGAAATCATTTTGTCAGCCGAGCAAAGCAACATAGGCCCACCTCTGATATTAAATGCACTGAGCAGATTCTGACACCCTCCTGTTTTAAAAACAACGTGCAAATGGAAGCGTTTGTTCTTGTATCTTGGCAGATGATGGATGGATTGATTATGATGTACCTTTTACAGTGTTTGTTAGGTATCTGAGTTACTGCAGTAGGACGAAAACGGCAGCACTGTCTGTATAGTACCCATAAACAGTGTCTTAACAGCTTTCCTTACTACATCACAGTGTAATGAAACAGTGTTTCACGGTCGTGCACACTATATTACAGAATGCTATTCAAATCACCCACCTCTACCTTCCTTAACAGAAGAATTGTGGCCAGACATATAGGTATGAGCTTAAAATGGTGGCTCAGTGCTATACTGTGTACCCCGGGAGGTTTGTGGCTGACTTGAAGTGTGTGTTTGCAATGTGACGAAGAGGAGGAGGAGGAGAAGGAGGAGGAGGAGGAAGAGGAAGCGTAGTGTCTGGGTGTTTCATGAGATGCATGAGTGGGAGTGGATGAGGTGGAACATCCCTCCCTCTCTGTCACTGTTTCCTCTCATCTTTCCTTCTGCCGTCTCTCCTCCTCCCCTCCCACTGTCAGGATACATGTCCTGGTCAAATGATTTTGGAGTGTACCACTGCAGCAGCAGCAGCAGCAGCAGCAGCAGCAGCAGCGGAGACAGGCAAAAAGAGGACGGCACCTCTTTTAATCCGGTGCGAGAGGTTAACGGCAGCGGCAGCGCCCGTGTGCACATTTCGAAGGCCTCACACTGTGTGTAACAAGCACATCAGAAAAATAGCAGCCTGTCCTTTGAGATGTTATCGGTGCGGCGTGGAGGACATTTTGTCACTGCGTCTGGACGGCGTTACTGCGTGTGCGTTTGTGTTCGACGAGTGCACGATCAGGGCACCTGCTGTAAAATTACTGGCAAGTGGCATCCATTTAAACACAAGGGGCCTACCGGTGGGCTGCTTTTATTTGCATTCATACACGCGCACGCGCCCTCCATCCCAGTTGGTGTGGCTGTTAATAGGATCCAGAGTGCTGCTGCCTTTTGTCAGTGGGTGTATGTGGACTTGTCCCTGTGGGGTTCGTCAAAGGAGCCTTTCACCGAGAACAATGATCCATGCCGTTTAGCCTTTTAACCCCTGACGCTCCTCACACTGCAACAAAAGGCAAACACACACACAGACACACACACACACACAGAAGCGCAATGAAAATGACGCCAGAACAAGTAAGCATTTGTAAACATGAGTGTACAGTGTTTATGCTCTTATGTGTGAATGCGGCGTACGAGAGCACATGTCTAGGCCGAGGTAGTGGTCAGGTCAGTTATATTATTTTTGACTGAAGTAGCAGAAAGTTGATGTCATGCACCAGTTTCTGCACTGTGATAAAAAAAATAATAATAATTAACACCACACAAAAAAGTCAGCAAACAAAAAAGGAAAATGTATTTTAAATATCACAAATAGAATATCAACCAGTCGGTTCAAATTATGTTTGCAGCATAAAAGTCAGATTTTAAATATCTGACAATTGGTAATACACCTATAAACAAACAGTGCTCCAGAATGCCAGTTAATCATGATGCATTTAACAATCATGTAGAATCCTAATGCATGGTGCAGTGTGTGTAGCTGTGGTTAGGGAGGAACCTCGCTGATGTCTGGCATGGGCGGCATTGATTGACTGATATCTTTCATTTAATAGACTGCTGATAAGCTGCTCAGTATGTATAGATCTAACCCAGAGGCACTAAAGGGAAGGCTCTGCCGAGGTTAGATAGTGGTCACAATAGAGAAAAATAATGAGAAAAATATCTCTAATGTGTGAATCTGGACTGTTTGAAATAATAAAATAAATATATATATACATATTTAAAATGGTTAAAATAAAAATAGATTTGTTTTTGTGTGATTTTAATTATTATTAATAATAATAATAATTTCTTTTATTATAATCATTTTATAATAATGCGAATTGTACATATTTACCTTCAATGCAATACACTGATTGTACATTAATACACACATATATTTTAAACATTTATTATGTGTGTGTCATCTTAGCTGAAACGTTAAGTTTTAAATAATGCTAAGTGCTTGTCCTTGGCTCCCAGCATGTTTCAGACATTTTCAGTATTGAGTGTAGATGTAGCACACAAGCACACAGTGATGATGGAGCACCGAATGGTCAGCGGCTGTTAGAATTTTTGTCGGTGATGGTTGCCAAAAGCACCTGCACGGTCAGAGTCACGGTAAGGTGACTCCTTACGTCAGTATGAGTAAACTCCCTGAGATGGAATCCCCTGTTTAATAATTAGCGTTAGCATTAGCAGCAATGAACATGTGAAATGTGTATTAAAGTAATTAATAAATATTCTAAATACATAATAATAATTTTACTGTTACTATCACAAAAGAATAGAACTGTAGACCAGAGTGGAAAACAACAGAGCGGCCTGGCACAGCAGATTGTGTGTACTGATGTGGTTCATGTCAGAACATCATCACAGGCCTCTTACAAGGATATGTCAGAGCATTATCAGGGTTTATGGTGGAAGTCTAAAACCTCTCTGCTTCTCATATCAAGCCATATTCTGGCAGATAAAAAACAGAAAAAACATTAGACCTGTTGGAAAATGTCATTCTGACAATAATTAAGAATCCAATCACTCTGCAGACAGCTGCAGAATGGAAAAATGTACAAAATTCCTCATTTTGTTGGACCCACCTCAACAATCTATAAGAAAGCAGCCTTGTCTAAATTTCACTTCAGTGATGAGAAATGCATGACGGCTTATTTTTACGACTCACAACTTACCTACCGCATGTAATATTGCCACTACAGCTGTCATCTGTCTAAAACATTGGTTCCTAGTCAACAAGTACAATTTAGAAATGTCCAATAAATCATTTCAACATATGAATGTTATACAGTGGCATTCACTGACCAGCATTTGCTCCTCAGTTACTAATGGCCCTCATGCATTCTATTTATGGTGAGCTGTGCTGTGGGCAGACGCTGTTAAATGTCACAAATGGCTTTCTTAACAACAGGACAGCATGATAAGTGGCACGGTGTACCTCATGTACAGGACTGGACTGATGCAGTTGAGAGGAGAGAGGTTTCAGGTTGACCCCCGACGGCTCTGCCACCATGCAGGATTACAGTGTCACAGGTCAGCAGGATTATACTGGGTTAGGAGGGCACATGTAAAATGCAAGGCTAAGGATTCCTCAGCACAGTTTTAGTGGCGAGACTTGGCCCGTACAAAGTGGTCATTAGAAACTACCACCTGTCTGATCCTTCTGTTGGACTGAGCCCTGTGTCCCAAAGGCGTCCACAGGGTCAAAATGATCTGTGCGCCTCTGGTAGTCCATGGTCTAAAATCACTGTAGCATAAGTTTGTTTAGCAGGGCCCTTTTAAGACTTGTGTTCTAGTGTTAGTCATGTCTACCAGAGCTACACTGGTTTCTGAGTCTTAATATGAGAGGCTTAAACAGGCTTTGTTCTGTGGTGATACATCGACGTGCTACCTTGTTTGCCTTGTTGTCATGGAAATGTATCACTTCAGTAATGTGATCGATTAAGGCTTAGTTGTTCATTCTTTCTTCTTTTTTTGTTTTGCTACTTCCTGAATACTCTTGCACCTCCTGACGAAATGGCACCTATTGAATGCAATCAGCAAAGATAAGATTTCGAGCCACATGTCCAAAGTGTTACTCTGTTGTTGGAAAACATCAGCATTTGTCAAAATAAGTGTATGATACTTTACACAACAAAAAGACACTTACTGTCTCTCTCTGTGAATATTATAGGAAATACTGTGGGACACTATACAAAATATTGGAGAAATGTGTTTTGAGTTTATAATGTTGAGCTGATCAGTTGCAAAATAGATATAAATCTGTGTTGCTGTAAGGCCTGAAGTGTGCACTGTAAGTTGTAGAACAGGAGAAAGAAATTCTTTATTCGCATAACTGAATCTGGTTAAAATTAATACTAATTCATGCCACGGAAGAGTAGTTCAAAATCATTGTAAGTGTCACAAAACATTCTAATGAAAAAATCAGACTCCTCAGGGGTGCCAGTGGATGTCCCTGGCAGGAGTCGATTATTAACTCTGAGAACACGTGCTTCTTCCTGGCTGAGCTAGCCTCTAGAATCAGCTGTGCTGTGACATAATGGCATTATGTGATATAATGAAACAGTATTCCCTTTCATAGCAATCCCTGACCCTTCTGAGTTTAGTTTATTTCAATACAAAACCCTCACATATCCTGTATAATTAAAGGATATGTCTGCACTAGCATGGGTAATCTTTCATTTCCAATGTTCTCCTGCATATTTTTTCATTATCATGTTAGAACATTCTGAAATGCTGTTCCTGAAAGCACTGGCTACTGAATTGTGTTTTAATGTGATAGGGTTATGGTGTGGTGTATACTGACCATATACTGTAGAACAAACGGACGATGGGTCTCCACTTCCTTCCATTTGTCATACTGACTGTAGAATTCTGGGAATATGGGCGGTGCCATCTTGCGAGTAGAGCTACATTATCAATGACCCACACTTCTGCTAGCCTTACCGTTGTGTGGGTTTGATTAATACTGCACTCTGCGCTACCTTCACATGTTCCAAACACATTTTGTAGATTGTACTTATTATCATAATAACTCACTATCATGGAGGAGGTGGGACTTATGACCAATGCTGCATCCGCTGACTCCACTCCACTGCTTTGGCTTCACTTTTGAGTAGCTGTCATGGCCATGTCCACTTTATTTTACTACAGTACTATGTTGGCCAGGCTTTGTATTATAAGAACATATCAGTATGTGGATAGCTTTCAGTTACTCATAATTATAAGCTAACATATGATGTATGAGTGCTAACACAACGTATTTTGTGGTGTTGGTGTTTCTTCAAGCTATGTAATTTTGATGAAGGACCATCTACCCTGTCCTCAGCCCTGACACTAACCATCCAGTTTCATTTAACAAGTATTTCTACCAAGGCTGTCAAAAGATTAAAATATTTAATTGCAGTAAAATCAGACACCTGCTCTGTCCATAATTCTGTTGACATTAAATGCAACTTTGGTCTTGTCCATCGGACTGGTGTCTTTATCCATTTCTGCTTGTTTCTATTCACTTTCTCCTTCCGCTTCTTTAGGAATTTTTGGCAGTTTTGACAGTACAGTGCTTAATACTGCCTTCTGCAGGGTAAAGCTATTTACTACAACCACACTTCAGATTCTGCTTGCTATCCACAGCGTGTTATTGCTGCCTTGAGTGCTTCCTGATATCCCAAATTATAGTCTGGACTGAGGTCATAATAATAGTAATTAAAATACGTTCTCAGTTAACATTTTTTATGATATGTTGAATTGACACCAAAAGGTTTAAATGTAATAGTTTTACTCTGATAAAATTACATGTTATAAAGGGTAGTTTTTTCTACTTTACTAAAATAGAAAAAAATACTATTTTTATTAAATATAAAAGTAGATTTTATACAAATATATAATATTTAGACACTGAATATAGCATCAGTACCTGCATGTGTTTTTTCCGTGCCACTTATTATTCAACAAGATTCAGCAGAAAGCTGTCTCTCCGGGGCTGGTCATCAGATAAAGGCAGTCTGCCTGGCTGACTGATAGTCATGCACTGCCATGAGAATAATGAGACTAATTTACCCAGTAGATGACCGATAGCTCCAAACAACCTTTGTGGAGGAGAGAAAAATGCAGCAATTTCACAGGCACTTTTATTCTGGATTGATGTCTGCCAGCAGCACTGTACATTTTAGCTATGACCAGTCCAGTAAAATAAGGTTAACCTCTTCTTTCTAAGAAACTGTATGTGCAATCCAACAGGGCTGTTTTTACTCCCAATTATACTGACATTATGCCCTTAGTATTTTTTAGTATTTTAGGAGGTTATGAACCTGCCTGGAGGTTTTTAATGTGTGGGTTTTTCTACATTTTTGAAATCCTGTCTACAGCTGTTCTGGCAACAAAACAGACTGACTGGCATATTTCACCTCAATATGTACTCAGCAGCTTAGTGCAAGTGATTGCAAGGAGCAATACACCAATGTTAAATTACTCTGATACAAATTACATATCACAAAAATTTTACTTTTCTAAAACAGGTAAAAATGTGATGCATGCGCTGTTTGATCATGTCTGTCGATAATTTATTTTGTGTGTATGTAGTAAAAGCAGCAGGATTATTTACTCAAGGGAGGTAACCGTACTTTACTGGAATATATAGTATTTTATTTACTTTGCAGATATATTAATTGATGGGGGATTATCACAAGCTAAACTGTCCAGTAGTGTATAGTTAAAGGTAGGTAATAAACAGGATTTTAAGATTGTTGATGTGTCAACAATAATGAATTCTGAGTACAAAAGTACAATGAAGAATTATATAAAGCAATTACACCAATGATTGTCATTTCATGGCAGTAATGTTACTATGTGAGTTAGAATAGTAACATAATTACATGGACATGATGATAAATTTATAGCTGTAAGGGCCAAAGGCATAGGGAACTTGAGCAAATGCACTTCATGACTTTGTTGCTTCATACTTACTTAAGCAATGTAAACATGCTTAGGCTTCATGGTAACATGTACTGTAACTTCTAAATTAAATCTGACGTATGGCATGTGTTGCTACGATGGCTTTAGGTGCAGGAAAGCACTCCCGGATGCCCGGATGTGTTGTGGTGTTAGTAAAATCAATGCTGATGGACTCATTGTAACCGTCTGCCTCTCTTTTTCAGACAGCGATGGAACTGAGAGAGACCAGTGGATCCCTTGTCAGCGCCACTGGCCACTGGACAAAATGAAGGAGGAAATTCCACTCGCCCTGATATCCAAAGTCCATTCCATCAGACCTTACGCCACAAGTCTTGATTTTATCTGCTCTGAAGAGTAGAAAAAACATTTTAAAACCTCTCCTCCTCCTGTTGTTGGCCCTCTCTTTAACGCCTAAACGGAAAACAACGATTTTTACAATCACTGCCCTGAAGCTACTGGACAATTTATCGTGATTTACCTTAAGACTGTTAACCACAAAGACTGTTCTCCTACTATTACCCTTTTCCCTTTAAAAACATATTTTTATAAGAAATATATATATCTGAATATATATCCGTGCACAAATTGCGGATAAAACTGTGGATTCACTGGAATTCCAACTAAGCAACCTAAGATTTCCATCTAATTGAATTCCCCTTGAAGACTTTCTTGGAATAACATATTATTTGCAGCTATGGATCTTGTAGGTTTTTCTATCAGGCTGCAAGTGTTCCTCAGCACATGTCTGGGATTGGAATTTTTAGGTACACCAGGTCAGTGGGCACGCTACCTCCGCTGGGATGCCAGCACTCGCGGCGACCTCAGCTTCCAGTTTAAAACAGAGGCCTCTGAGGCGCTGCTGCTGTACTTTGATGATGGAGGTTACTGTGACTTTCTGCAGCTCTCCGTGGTGGAGGGCCGGCTGCAGCTACGCTTCAGCATCGACTGTGCTGAGACCACCATTGTGTCTGACAGGCGGGTAGATGATGGCAGCTGGCACTTCGCCACTCTGAGCAGGTATAACCTGCGTACAGTGCTGGTACTGGATGGCCAGGCCAAAGCAGATGAAGTGCAGCCTCAGCGCCAGTTCATGAAAATAGTCAGCGACCTGTTCCTGGGTGGAGTGCCTCAGGATATCCGTAATGGTGCACTTACATTGCCTACGGTGCGAAACATGCAGCCCTTCAGGGGCACAATTACAGACCTCAAATATGGCATCTCACAGCCCCTGTTCCTGGGAAGCCTTAAGGTGCCCTTGGAGTCAGAAGGATGGTGCACCGTGAACCCATGTGAGAATGGTGGTACGTGCACGGTGGTGGATGGAGAGCCCTTCTGCGACTGCTCCAAAACAGAATACAAGGGCCGCTTCTGCAGTGAAGGTAACACACACATTTAAATCTAACATTGCTGTCATTCATCCTGCTCAACTGTGAAACAGACCAATTCTGTTAAAGATTGTTGACACTGGTTCAAATAGGCTTTGGCTTTGCTGAGTGTTCTTTCCCATTTGGAGAACTGCTCCGGTTCAGCTGGGACAGGGAACTGCTGATTTCATCAGTGCAGTTTGAATTAATTTGTTACTTTCCAGGAATGTTAAAGACCACCGCCATGACCTTGAATCCTGGAGTGTTTGTCACATTACTCAGCTTTTTATCTCTCTAGGCTCTAGGGCGGTTTCTGTTATTATACCTTGTATCATGGTATCAGAGGTGTGTGCGTGCGTGTGTGTGTGTGTGTGTGTGTGTGTGTGGGCGTGAGTGTGTGACAGAGCTATAAAATCAGAAAGCTAATCTAAGCACAGTTAGCCAGCGAGGCACAGGTTAATGGCATTAGTCCTGCAGGCAGTGATAAGGACGCCTTTAGAGAGAATGGGGCCTCCTGAGCTCCTTTTCTCCCCCCAATCACAAGATGGCAGGTTTTTTATATCGCATCCCTTTGTGCTGAGAATTTTGCCAGAGCTGTGTTTCAATTGCTCTACAGCTGGATCTACCCAGACTAAAATGGATTTCTATTTAAAGAAAGCCCTTACTTCTTTCCCCCCTCTGCAGGCCAAATAAGAGGCACTTTCATTTGCTTTATGTTGAATCTTC